>JAVYIG010014057.1:0-43681 GCA_035222895.1 Strongylocentrotus droebachiensis
TGTTGTTTTGAGTATATCTCGTCTATCCCATATTTTATATTGTTGTAGCTGAGACTTTACTTTAAAAATGTACGTGGATTCAATTTTTGATTGGAAGACTGGATCGTGGTCAAAATTCCGAAGGTGAAAGCTGCAAAATCTGCCTCTTCTTGTACGTGCTCCCGTTGAGTGTTATATTTCCGTGATGGATACATGTATATATTTTAGCCAAGGACATGTCCGATTAACTATGGATTGTGCAAAAGCATATTGTTACATATTCTAGTTTTAGTCAGTTACTGTTTGGATCGTCCAGAATAACTTTAACTTACAGTATCATGGTATGAGTGAGTGTGGATGCACCATGTGTACAATATCAGTGTGTTATCAGGGTTTGGCAGTGCGAGCAGTATGTACATTTTGTAAAAGTTAATAATCCCCATACCCCCAAGCAGCGGCTTTCCACTGGCCACGGGCGCAAGAGGGCACATTCTCTTGCATAATCACAGTTTATAATCACATTTCTTATTTGTTAGAAATTATCGTTCAAGCCAAATGTTATTGGGAAACACACACACTCTCTCTCTCTCTCTCTCTCTCTCTCTCTCTCTCGCTCTCTCTCTCTCTCTTCATACTCCCCCTCTATCTCTCTCTCTCTCTCTTCATATCTCATCTCTCTCTATCTTCATACCCCTATCTCTCTCCCTCTCTCTCTCTCCCTCTCTCTGTATTGTTTAATCCTCCTCTTTTGCTCCAACATTACTTTGTATGTAACCATTAAATGAATACATTTGGTAAACTATTGTTTGTTAATTATATAGAATATAGAATTTTATGTACATGTTTATGTAGATGATATTCCAATGAGAGGAAGTCAAAATATTGTTTGTAAGTTTACAAGTGCTTTATAATTAGTGCAGACTAAGACTACTTTCCAGTTCTGTGAATGTTGTAAAGAGTTTTAGATATATATTGTCAAAGATGAAACCTATGTGATGTGCCCGCGTCAGTGACTGTTTTCTATCTGGTGTGTTTAGTACAAAATGATTTTTTAAAACCATATTCAAAATGTCTTTTTTTTTGCTCGCTCACAAAGTTTTGAATCAAATATGCCTTTTGTGCCTTTTATCTTTTGTGATGTAGTCAAACAATATTTTGACTTCCTTTTTTAACAAAAAAAGTTGAAAAACACTGATTAAGTAGACTAAAGCCTCCCCCCCCCCCCGATTACTGAGCCCGTGCTACGCCACCGGGGAGTGCACAGGGCTTCATGGAGCTTTCTTTGTTCGAATGTTCAAGTCCTTACGATAACCGACTGATATGCAAAGCAAACGTACGTGATGAGATCAACACATATTAGGCCCACTTAAATATTGAACCTTTCCAGTGCTTAATTTATGTGACTGCGGGCTGCATAAATATATGTTATATTTGTATAATGTAACCCCCTAGCCCCCCCCCCCCCCATCTCCACTCCCCCCCCCCCCCTCTACCCTCCCCCTCGCATGTTTGAATCCAGCTTCTACTGAGGCCGCAGCGCCCCTGCACTCCTCTCGACTGACCTGCTATTTTTTTAATACCTGAACCAAGACTAGTTGTGTTGCTTTCGCTTGTGTTGCTTCCACAACTAGGCGTTATGGCGTGCGCCTGTAATCTAGCTAAAAGTGGAAGTTACAAACTATTTCAGCCGAGGACGCAGGTTCGAAACTGAGTCACGTCTTCGGATGGTGACGTTTAAAGGTCGGTCCCCAGACGTAAATAATCATATCTGATTGATACACGTCTGTAAAAACCCAATACACGCACACACACACACACACGCACACACACACGCTTACTTATACATATTCATTTCTATGACGTCAAATTGGAAGGTAACATTGAGTCTCAGGAACTATCCTCTTTCAAGAGCAAATGACTAGTCTTGATTTAAACTCTTGTCACTGAATTGAATCCGTTTTACCATGTTTGCAATTTTTAAACAAATTGTTATTTTTTTATATATCTTCACCATTTGGCGAAGTCTGTCTCTTTCAATACAAATGCATTGAAGCATTCCTGTTTCATGCAAACTAATAAATAAAGCATACAAATTATTCGCTATATATGAAGCCACATGTAACAACAGATCAAATGACACGATTTGTTTAAACCATGCTGTCCAGCACTGCCATTTCTCTAAAAGAAGTTTCCAAATGTATATATCCTGACACTAAATCTGAACAAAGAAAACATATTAAACCTCTAATTGCACTACTACCAGCGCTCAAAATACACGGGGGCGATGGGCGATTCGCCCCCGTAAGCTCCATAATCGCCCCCGTCAGGTTGCCCACGGGGGCGACTGCAAAATTAAAAATCACCCCCGTGGAATTATAAAATAAAGATTATTATTCTTATATAACTTTAACACAATATTGAGTATCAATTTTCAAACCTTAAACCAATGAAATGGAACTTAGATGGCGCTTTCTCTCCCATCTCTATGAGTATTACCGATACAAACAACGGAAGCTCGCAGTGCAGCCAATGAGGCCGTCAGCAGTGGCTATACTGCGCCGGTAGTACCGGTTGTGGAGCTGGAGACAATCGCACAAAGACGTGAAACATGGAGAAGTTTTTCGTTGTGAAAAGTGTGAATCCTCTGAAATCTGGTTGTTCTAAAAGACCAGCAAATAATGTAACTACTAACTCGACCAATAAATTGATATTGAGAAGAAGATCAGCAAAGATGTTGCAGGGGCGGATCTAGGCGGTTTAGGGGGTTTATAACCCCCCGATCCCCCTTGGGCTGCCAAGTGAAAATGTGATGTGCATAGAAAAATTCTATCATGTGTCCAGACCTATACGGTAGTAGTAGATGTCAGTAGATGCCAGGAAAACATGACTAACGGGGGTTCAAAATAGCACCAAAAAATCGCCTCACCGCTTTGCGGCTCGTGGACGATGCTATGCCAGGAAAACATCACTTACGAGGGTTCAAAATAGCAACAACAAAAATCGCCTCGCCGCTATGCGGCTCGTGGACGATGCTCCACATCGTATTTGGGTTACCCCGCCCCACCCCCCACCCTTAGCAAAAAGCTAGATCCGCCCCTGTGTTTTGGAAGGATATGGTAAAGACTAAAAGTAAAGAAAGAATGTAAATAAGGTTGCTCCGAATAATAAGGAGGACATTATGTGCTGAACGGGAAGAGATGGAGAGAATGTCATCACGGGGCAGACGCGGAGCCAGGATTTCTTAGGGGGGGACCCAAATTTGAAATTATGCGAGCCAAATATTGGTACGTAATGGTGAACAGCATTGACGTAATGGGGGGGGGGTGCAGGGGGGGGTGCAGGGGAGGGGCGATTTTCCCATGTACTCCCTCCTCCGCAAAGCGCTTTGAAGTTTCATTAAATCATTAGTGAAAGAAGGCGATTTGTTGCACGTTCTCGAAAATATTCCTCGTCTGAATTCAGTTTACCCCCCCCCCCCACTCTTGCACGAAGCGCGGAAGCTTTGACGTTTCATTAAAGTATTAGAGAAAGAAGACAATTCGTATTACCATTCTCGACTCTTAATTCTTGTCTGAATTCGGTTTCCCCCCCCCCCCTCCGCGCGAAGTGCGAAAGCTTTGACGTTTCATTAAAATTATTAAAGAAAGAAGACGATTCGCTTTACCGTTCTCGACTCGGCGCAAGGGTTTTAGGTACTAAATTACGGTCAGATGAGTATCAAGGGGCCCGCCTTAGGGCCCTCGGTTGGGTCCAGAGGCCAGAGCCCCGGATGCTCAGGGGTTTAAGGCGTTTAATTGTTGTGACACTGGCAGTTAACTATTTTTTCTTTCTTGTTCTCTTTCTTTCCATTTCTCTTTATATACTATTTCAAAAAAGTGGAGGTGGGGGGGGGGGGAGGGGACCTCGAGGCATGTCATTCATGAGATATGAAGCGAACATAGTCCATACATTAGAAGAAAAAAAAAGGAGAACAAAAGAGGGGGAAAATAGATTCTGACGGAATCAGTAGGTGCTCTGCCACTCAACGCAGCAGATCACGTAATTACAAAATAACGTGACAGAACCCACAATCCAAATTGAGGGGCCGGGAAAACTGGGGGCTTTTATAACAATCCTCTTAATTGACCAAGCATCTCTTCATCTCGGTTCATAGTAGGCCTTTATTAGAAACCAAACGTTATGGCGACTGAGAGGAAAGTTATAGACAAGAAACTTGCAGAACTGCGAGGCCCTTGAATATTGAACCTGTCCAGTGCTTAATTTATGTGACTGCGGGCTGCATAAATATGTTATATTTGTATAATGTAACCCCCTACTCCCCCCCATCTCCACTCCCCCCCCCCCCCCCCTCTGCCCTTCCCCCTCGCATGTTTGAATCCAGCTTCTACTGAGGTAGTCTAGTTCTGGACCCTATATGATTTTTTTTATTCGCCGACTATAAACGTTAAACATTCTCGCGCGGTTAGTGGGGATATGGCAGCCAATAAGGATCGCGCATCACTCGGCTTAACGTTTATAGTCGGCGAATAAAAAAAAATCATATAGGGTCCAGAACTAGACTACTACTGAGGCCGCAGCGCCCCTGCACTCCTCTGTACTGACCTGCTATTTTGTTTAACTTGAACCAAGACTACTTGTGTTGCTTTCGCTTGTGTAACTAGGCGTTGTGGCGTGCGCCTGTAATCTAGCTAAAAGTGGAAGTTACAACTGATTCAGCCGAGGACACAGGTTCGAAACTGAGTCACGTCTTCCGGATGGTGACGTTTAAAGGTCGATCCCTAGACGTAAATAATCATATCTGATTGATACACGTCTTTAAAAACCCAATACACACACACACACACACACACACGCACACAACGCTTACTTATAAATATTAATTTCTATGACGTCAAATTGGAAGGTAACATTGAGTCTCAGGAACTATCCTCTTTCAAGAGCAAATGACTAGTCTTGATTTAAACTCTTGTCACTGAATTGAATCCGTTTTACCATGTTTGCAATTTTTAAACAAATTGTTATTTTTTATATATCTTCACCATTTGGCGAAGTCTGTCTCTTTCAGTACAAATGCATTGAAGCATTCATGTTTCATGCAAACTAATAAATAAAGCATACAAATTATCGCTATATATGAAGCCACATGTAACAACAGATCAAATGACACGATTTGTTTAAACCATGCTGTCCAGCACTGCCATTTCTCTAAAAGAAATTTCCAAATGTATATATCCTGACACTAAATCTGAACAAAGAAAACATATTAAACCTCTAATTGCACTACTAACAGCGCTCAAATACACGGGGGCGATGGGCGATTCGCCCCCGTGAGCTCCATAATCGCCCCTGTCAGGTTGCCCACGGGGGCGACTGCAAAATTAAAAATCGCCCCCCGTGGAATTATGAAATAAAGATTATTATTCTTATATAACTTTAACACAATATTGAGTATCAATTTTCAAACCTTAAACCAATGAAATGGAACTTAGATGGCGCTTTCTCTCCCATCTCTATGAGTATTACCGATACAAACAACGGAAGCTCGCAGTGCAGCTAATGCGGCCGTCAGCAGTGGCTATACTGCGCCGCTAGTGCCGGTGTGCAAGCTGACGCCAAATATCTGTTGGAGCTGGAGACGATCGCACAAGGACGTGAAACATGGAGAAGTTTTTCGTTGTGAAAAGTGTGAATCCTCTGAAATATGGTTGTTGTAAAAGACCAGCAAATAATGTAACTCGACCAATAAATCAATATTGAGAAGAATATCAGCAAAGATGTTGCAGGGGCGGATCTAGGCGGTTTAGGGGGGTTTATAACCCCCCGATCCCCCTGGGGCTGCCAAGTGAAAATATGATATGCATAGAAAAATTCTATCATGTGTCCAGACCTACACAGTAGTAGTAGATGCCAGGAAAACATCACTAACGGGGGTTAAAAATAGCACCAAAAATCGCCTCGCCGCTTTGCGGCTCGTGGACGATGCTCCGCATATTATAGATGCCAGGAAAACATCACTTACGAGGGTTCAAAATAGCAACAACAAAAATCGCCTCGCCACTATGCGTTTTCGTGGACGATGCTTCACATCGTATTTGGGTTACCCCGCCCCATCCCCCACCCTTAGCAAAAAGCAAGATCCGCCCCTGTGTTTTGGAAGGATATGGTAAAGACTAAAAGTAAAGAAAGAATGTAAATAAGGTTGCTCCGAATAATGAGGAGGACATTATGTGCAAAACGGGAAGAAATGGAGAGAATGTCATCACGGGCAGACGCGGAGCCAGGATTTCTTAGGGGGGACCCAAATTTGAAATTATGCATCCCATGCACTCCCTCCTCCGCAAAGCGCCGAAGCTTTGACGTTTCATTAAATCATTAGTGAAAGAAGGCGATTCGTTGCCCGTTCTCGAAAATATTCCTCGTCTGAATTCAGTTTACCCCCCCCCCCCCACCTCTTGCACGAAGCGCGGAAGCTTTGTCGTTTCATTAAAGTATTAGAGAAAGAAGACGATTCGTATTACCATTCTCGACTCTTAATCCTTGTCTGAATTCAGTCACCCCCCTCCTGTGCGAAGCGCGGAAGCTTTGGCGTTTCATTAAATTATTTGAGAAAGAAGACGATTCGTTGTACCGTTCTCGAAAATAATCCTCGTTTGAATTCAGTTTCCCCCCCTCCCGCGCGAAGCGCGGAAGCTTTTACGTTTCATTAAATCATTAGTGAAAGAAGGCGTTTCGTTGTACCGTTCTCGAAAATAATCCTCGTCTGAATTCATTTTACCCCCCCTCCCCCCTCCCCCCCCGTCCGCGCAAAGAGCGGAAGCTTTGACGTTTTTTAAATCATTAGAGAAAGAAGACGATTCGTTGTACCGTTCTCGACTCTTAATCCTTGTCTGAATTTAGCCCCACCCCCCCCCCCCTCTTGCACGAAGCGCGGAAGCTAGCTTTGACGTTTCATTAAAGTATTAGAGAAAGAAGACGATTCGTTGTACCATTCTCGCCTCTTAATCCTTGTCTGAATTCGGTCCCCCCCCCCCCCCCTCCCGCGCGAAGCGCGAATGCTTTGACGTTTCATTAAAATTATTAAAGAAAGAAGACGATTTGCTTTACCGTTCTCGACTCGAGCAAGGGTTTTAGGCACTAAATTACGGTCAGATGAGTATCAAGGGGCCCGCCTTAGGGCCCTCGGTTGGGTCCAGGGCCAGAGCCCCGGAAGCTCAGGGGTTTTAGGCGTTTAAAGTTGATACTCTAAGCAAATAAATGTCCCTTAATTTGTTACCTACGGCAAGTATATGTTATTTTAAGTTTTTCAATTACTTAGTATATCACAAAAAAATTCTGTCTACTCGAAATCCTCAATTGAAATGTCTAAAATATCCGCCTCTCTTTGCATAGAAAATCAGTCACGACGCTGGTCTACTATTTATGACCTCACGTCCGGGAGAGAGTATATTCACGTACCCGGATGTTCCATAGCAAACATGTGCAGAGTGATACGATTTTCTGCATATTTTTGTTTCAAAGGCTGAAAAGTCTAATAAATCATAATTCTATGTACAATTCTTTACCTTCCCCTAGTACTTCATAGTATTAATATCAATTCCCCTTTTACAAATTATGACATATACATGCCAACGATGTGCTATTAGTCGATATTTTCACCATGTAATTTTTGTTTTGGTGTTGAAATCGGCCCAGGCACGGAGTGAACAGTAGCTGTCTACCCATGCACAGTTCATTACCATACACTACAGCGATCTCCCGATGGTTTCTTCTTCCTTTTTCCCATGTCTTTCGCCTTCCTTGGCCCTGAACATCCTTCATCTACCAATTCTGACACCGGTAGTCAGGAGCAAGTCTTTGTTAGTTGTTTTTCTTAGCTGGCAACGTCGCTTTCATTCTCTTGCAATTGCCGATAAACATATAACTAGCGCACGTACGTTCCATCACAAGCAAGCAGCGCCTAGAGCAGCGGCTTGGTCTTACCTCCCGATTCTGCTCGCTCCACGAACGTTCATGCAAGAGCCGCATCACTCGCCAAAATATTATAGAGGAAGCGCGCTTGCATGATCTCGTTCAAGTTTGATATTTTACAACATAAAATGTTTAACTGGTACTGTATCCTTTTTTGAGGCAGTCGCACACATCTATGATAAGTACTATCATAGTTCTAGACCTATTCGTTTTACAAAACTGCTCATGTTCATCTGATGACAATATAATGCATCCGCCTATTCATAAGTGCACGATTTAACTTTAATTCCTAAGCAGTAAACTCGTCTTAAATCCCTACCAAATAGGTGAATATGAGGATATAAATAGAAATCAGCGACTGGAAAATGTTGCTTCGTTATTCTTCATTCAAATGAAAACAGAAAATCCATCAAATATACTCCTTAACAACCACAAATCTAAGCTCTGACAGGATAGCATTTACGTAGGGATATCACTGCCATTCACTCTCACTGAGCCCATGACTCCCGTTCGTGACGTCACGGATAGAGGCCCGACTCTACGTGCACTTCCGGGTTTCAGACTTAGATATTTTGGTAGAGTTTACTCGAATAAATTCATTATTCTAAACTTGTTTTGTCGGGTGGACACCATTTGGTGTTATTATGGGGGCTAAAAGCTTTCTATTTATGTAATTATCTCAGTATTTGGGATTGTCTTAGAGTATCCACTTTAATTACGGTTAATACCTTATTTTGTTGTGACACTTGCAGTTAACCAATTTTTCTTTCTTGCTCTCTTTCTTTCCATTTCTCTTTATATACTATTTCAAAAAAAAGTGATGGGGGGGGGGGGGGGAGGGACCTCGAGGCTCCCGATCCCCGCCGTTCCGCGGGCCTTGACGTGTAGGCCCCTAGGCCCTAGGCATATCAAGAAGCATATTTCTTGCCTGGCTGTAAATTTAGGAATTTGTCATTTTACAACAAACGCATACAAAAGTATAATTTACTAAACATCTCGGAAAATTATGTCATTTCAGCATTATGTTTAAACCACCGTTAAAGAATTAGAATAAATACGTTAGAATTTTATTTCCCCCGAGCCCCCTCCCCAATCAGTACGCCAGTGCCCCTCCCCCTGATTTACACTTTGTTGGCAACTGATCTTCCCTACCTTTTTTCTTTCTCTTTTTTTTTCTTTCCCTTTCTCTCCTCTTTCCCTTTCCCTTCCCTTCCTTCTCTCTCTTTTAAGTTTGCTGGGGGGGGGGAGAGACAAGGTCCTTTTTCGGCCCCACCCTTCTCCACACGTTGCCGGCGGGGTTAACCGCAACTGATCTATCTCCCCCTCTTTTCACCCTTTTTTTTCTTCCTTTTTTGTTGGTCCCTTTTAGCTCTCCTTTTTTCCTTTTCCTTCCTGCTCTTTTTGTTTTTAGCGGGGGTGGGGGGAGGCAAAGGCCTTTTGCCCCACCCCCATCCCTATCCGCAACTTGTCGGCGGGAAAATTGCAACTGATATTCCCCTTCTTTTCTTTACGTCTTCCTCAATTTTCCTTCCCTTTATCTTCTCTTCAGTGACTGGTCCCTCACAAACTAGTGCTAAGCCAGTCACAGAGAATTCATGATTTCAACTAATGCCTGCCAGTGCATTGTAAATTAGATTTTTCTTCAAATTTCATTTAAAAATCTTTTCATATTTGATAAATATCGTGCATTGGCATATGGGCTATGGTTGGAGCGTTGGATGCGTTGAACAGCGTTGGTGAATTATGTGGATTTATCATATTCATATTCTGAATATTTTCAGCGAATTGAATAATTTTGTACTCGATAATTCTCACTTAACATATTCTTTCTCTCTCTCTCCCTGTCTTGCATAAAGAAAATATGAAAATAATATTTTGCCTTGATTAAGAAAAATTGAAAATTGTATCAGTATTAAACAGGGAGAAGGAAAGGGGGTGAAATAAATCAAAACAAACATTGAAGAATCCAATTCAGCGTTCTTTCGTGATGCATAAGAATAAAAGTACATTGAAAGGTGAAATAATAAATTGAAAAGCGATGATAAATCAATTCTTTGACGTTGATTAATTGAATAAAAAATAATGAAACAATATGGTCTGAGGGTCATATATCTTCGAATATTAGAAAGTTCATCCACCATCGTGTTGTTGAACACTATTTGCAATTTAATTTTAATGCGGTGACTGGTCGGTTACGAGCAGAAGGTGATTTTAGGCTTCTATATTCTATAATACTATCAACAGATATCTGGATAGAGACACTTCGTCACATCAAGCTACGAGAAAACATATCATCATCTCACAGAATTCTACTCGAAATTCTTTTCACCCCTTTTTTTTTCTTCTTCCTCTTTTTTGGTCCCTTTTAGCTCTCCTTTTTTCCTTTTCCTTCCCTTCTCTCTTTTATTTAGCGGGTGCGGGGGGAGGCAAAGGCCTTTTGTCCCACTCCCATCCCTATCCGCAACTTGTCGGCGGGAAAATTGCAACTGATATCCCCCTTCTTTTCTTTACTTCTTCCTCAATTTTCCTTCCCTTTATCTCCTCTTCAGTGACTGGTCCCTCAGAAACTAGTGCTAAGCCAGTCACAGAGAATTCATGATTTCAACTAATGCCTGCCAGTGCATTGTAAATTAGATTTTTCTTCAAATTTCATTTAGAAATCTTTTCATATTTGATAAATATGGTGCATTGGCATATGGGCTATGGTTGGAGCGTTGGATGCGTTGAACAGCGTTGGTGAATTATGTGGATTTATCATATTCATATTCTGAATATTTTCAGCGAATTGAATAATTTTGTACTCGATAATTCTCACTTAACATATTCTTTCTCTCTCTCTCCCTGTCTTGAATAAAGAAAATATGAAAATAATATTTTGCCTTGATTAAGAAAAATTGAAAATTGTATCAGTATTAAACAGGGAGAAGGAAAGGGGGTGAAATAAATCAAAACAAACATTGAAGAATCCAATTCGGCGTTCTTTCGTGATGCATAAGAATAAAAGTACATTGAAAGGTGAAATAATAAATTGAAAAGCGATGATAAATCAATTCTTTGACGTTGATTGATTGAATAAAAAATAATGAAACAATATGGTCTGAGGGTCATATATCTTCGAATATTAGAAAGTTTCATCCACCATCGTGTTGTTGAACACTATTTGCAATTTAATTTTAATGCGGTGGCTTGTCGGTAACGAGCAGAAGGTCATTTCAGGCTTCTATATTCTATAATACTATCAACAGATATCTGGATAGAGACACTTAATGCGGTGGCTTGTCGGTTACGAGCAGATGGTCATTTCAGGCTTCTATATTCTATAATACTATCAACAGATATCTGGATAGAGACACTTCGTCACATCAAGCTATGAGAAAACATATCATCATCTCACAGAATTCTACTCGAAATTCTTTTCACCCTTTTTTTCTTCTTCTTCCTCTTTTTTTGTCCCTTTTAGCTCTCCTTTTTTCCTTTTCCTTCCCTTCTCTCTTTTATTTAGCGGGGGCGGGGGGAGGCAAAGGCGGGAAAATTGCAACTGATATCCCCCTTCTTTTCTTTACTTCTTCCTCATTTTTCTTCCCTTTATCTCTTTTTTTTATTTCCATTTCCTTCCTTCCTTCTCTCTTATTTTGTTTTATTGGGGGGAGGCAAGGCCCTTTCGCCCCCCCCCCCTCGATCTCCTTTTCCCCTTTTCTTTTCTTCTTCCTCTTCTTTCTTTCCCTTTCTCTCCTCTTTCCCTTTTCCTTCTCTCTCTCTCTCTCTCTCTTTTGCGGAAGGGGGGGGGGGGGGGGGGGGGCAAAGCCCGCTCACCCCCGCTTGATCCGCGCCTGCATCTACCTTATATCTGCTAACGTTAGACCCTAATAATGGATCTAGAAGATTGATTGACCTGGTCTCAGTGACGGGTAAACCTTTTTCCTCAATTACTTGACCTAACCATGAAAACCGTCTAATTTTACTTTAGATTTTCAAACAGTAACAGTTACGACCTATAGGCCTAAGGCCAAGGGCTGTACTCTACATTTTAATTAACACATTAACGTTAACGTTAGACTTAACTTAAACTGTTGTTTCTCTGTGATACAAGTGATACAAGCTTGAGTAAAAATATTGAACATATGAAATCCGTTATATTCAGTCAAAAGTTTCCAGGTTCAATTCTTGGTTTGTCAGAAACATGGTTACGTAATGAACCTCATCCATGTTTTTCTATTGATGGGTATAACATGGCCGTTAATAATAGACGAAATAGACGCGGTGGCGGAGTGGCATTGTACGTTTCCACTTTATTGAACTACAAAGTAATATCCGAATTAAGTTACATGACAGATGCAGTTGAAACTTTATGCGTAGAAATTATTGTTCCAACCAGGAGAAATATAGTGGTAGCAGTTGTATAGCGACCACCAAATTCATGTCACGACGATTTCATTACTTCTTTACAGACAATAATATCATCAAATTATTTACAAGACAGGTCTTCTTTTATTATGTGAGACTTAATATAAATATTTTGGATGAAAATCAGAATTGATTCTGCAATGAATTTCTGGACACTTTGTCCTCGCAATCCTTTATGCCTCTCATAAATAAGCCTACTCGAATAACAAAGACAATAGCATCGCTTATAGATAATATATTTACAAATATGCATGTTCAAGCTATTTCTGGTATCATAATCTCAGATATTAGTGACCATTTCCCAATTTATACTCACTTACCTATCTTTCAATTATCTAAAACACAGAATGGTCCTAGTCCAGGTTGTCGTAAGTTAACTGGTGAAAATATTGATAAATTTAAACAAAGCTTAAATTCACTTGACTGGGTTGAGGTTTTAACTTCTCGCGATGTAAATGAAGCATTTGAACTTTTTCTTGAAATCTTCAATCGATATTATGAAAGAGACTTACCTGTTCAATTTACAAGTAGGAACTCAAATTATAGAAAGACTCCACGATCTCCATGGATAACAACATCCCTTTTACGTCAATTAATAGGAAAAAAAAATCGCTTTTTTACAAATTCAAGTCCAAGCCGACTGAGTTAAACGCAAACAAATATAAGACTTATAAAAATACCCTAGTTAGCATTTTACGTTATGCAAAAAAAGATTACTTCTCTAAACAATTTCAATTTCATAGAAATGACAATAAAAACACTTGGAAGCTAACTAACAATGCACTTAATAGAAACAGTAATAAGCAGGATATTAAAGAGATTTTAGTCGGAAACGCATGCTTTAAAGATCCTGCTTTTATTGCTGAGAGTTTTAATAATTAGTTTGTAAAAATAGGACCTAATCTTGCACATGCCATCCCCACCTCAAATCAATCATTTCATTCATTTCTAGATCGTCGAAATCCTGAATCTCTATTTTTTGTCCCGGTACAAGAGGTAGAGGTTATTGATATTGTTAGCAATTTAAAGAGTAAAAAGAGCACTGGATGTGATGGCATATCAAATATACTACTTAAACATGTTATTTCGAAATAGTCATCCCACTAACCCATATATTTAACCTCTCTCTTACATGTGGTGACGTACCCTTTTTAATGAAAAGAGCCAAAGTAATACCTGTATTAAAAAAAGGTGACTGACGTGAACCGGGAAATTATAGGCCAATTTCTTTACTTACCTCTTTTTCCAAAATATTAGAAAAACTTGTGTATTCACGAACTATAAATTTCCTTACTCAACACGATTTACTTAGTGATGTTCAATTTGGATTTAGAAAAAAACACTCCACAAGTCATGCTATGTTAACACTCATTAATAAAAAAAAGTTTGTGCAATTGATAACTCTTCCCACACGATCGGTTTATTTCTAGACTTCTCAAAGGCGTCCGATACTATTGACCATAAAATTCTTCTTAGTAAACTGTCTCACAACGGTGTCAGAGGTAAGCCCCTTGAGTGGTTTAGTAGTTATCTTTCAGACAGAACTCAATACACCTCTGTAAATAACTTCCAGTCATCAATTAAAAATATTACCTGTGTGGTGCCTCAAGGCTCTCTTCTTGGCCCTCTTCTTTTCATACTATATATAAATGATTTCAAACGATCATCTTATATTTTATCTTTCATATTATTTGCTGATGACTCTAATATTTTTCTCTCATGTCATGACCCCCAAACTCTCCTAAATACAATTAACTCGGAATTATTTTGGTTCAAAGTTGGATACAAGCCAACAAACTATCATTGAATATTAAAAAGACAAATTATATGATATTAAACAACACTATTGATCATCTTCCTGGTCCCATTCGAATAAATGGTATCGAACTAGAATGTGTTCAAAGTACAAAATTCCTTGGAATTTATGTTGATCGCAAATTGACATGGAAAGTGCATATTAATTATTTATGTAAATTATTATCAAGAAACATTGGTGTCATAAGTCATGCTAAAAATACATTTCCTTTACCGGTTTTATCATCACTGTACAGTGTACACAACCCTTATTTTGCCTTACCTAAATTATGGGATTTTAGCATTTGGAAATCCTTCTAAGACCCTAACTGACCGAAGATTAATTTTACAGAAGCGTGCATTAAGAATAATTCATAATGTGTACTTTCGTTCCCACACTAACCACTTATTTTTACAAGACAAAATTCTTAAAATTAATGATTCGTATTCTTGGTACCTCGGTATCTTTATGTTCTAGCTGATTAATAATGAGTTACCTCTCCCGATTTCCTCCATTTTCCAAAAAAATAACGAGATACATTCATACCCCACAAGACAGTCGAACCACTTCCACACTCCTCGAATGAGAACAGCTTTCGCACAAAAAACAATTATTTACACCGGTCCAGTATTTTGGAATAACATAGATCCATCTCTTAAACAAAGTATCAGTCTATACACAAAAGTTAAAGACTAAGCTTTTAAACACATATACATGTACGTGAGAAGGCTCACGGGGGCTCTTTTTTTTTGGAAGAGCCCCCGTGGACAAAAAATTAATAAGAGCCCCCGTCAGCACTAAAAGAGCCCCCGTGAGAAGGCTCAGGGGGGTTCTTTTTTTTTGGAAGAGCCCCCGTGGACAAAAAAAAATAATTTGAGCCCTGGTCCTACCCCCCTTCTTCTCTTGCCAAGAGCCTGGGCCTGCGAGCCGGAGGTGAATTCTTTGTTTCAAGATGCTACACAGCCCTAATCCCACCCCCCCTTCCCAAGATCGAGGTGATATTTCATTGTTTGTTGGTTTGATTTTTGTGTTCTCATTTGTTTTAATTTTCACATTTTGTTTGGTTAATTTTTGTTTTGGTTTCTTCTGTTTTCGCTTGACCTGGAATTTTCGGACGTCAGTTGTGCTCCTCAGGTGATTACATAATACCTTCAGCTCCCCTAGTGACCAGAAAAAAAACTAATTCATGACGATGAAAATCAAAGTGTATTTTCGAGAGAAATATGTTCCTAGGCTTTCAAAAATAATCTATTAAGAACTTTCTCAAAAATTAAGGAAATTACCGTAGATCAAGAAGACAACTATTACAACTTTTTCTAAATAAATCACTAAATTCACTTCATCTACACATTATTTCAATCATACTCACCCATTCTCCGTGAACTATTAAAATCTTCTCACTTTATGCGAGTAGCGTCGTGCATACATCTGCATAACTACATATCGATAAAAATACATATTCATGACGCTCTCAACCAATCAGAATGCCGCCTAGAGTGCTCATTTCGTCTTCAAATGATCCAAACGAGGCGGAGGAGCCCTATAATCCCATTCTCGTAATGATTTCCGCGCGTGCAGCTTTCTGTCTAGTTATATATAAACGTATTTGGATGGAACACACCACACTGTGAAAAGCGTTTGCATGGCTATAGTGAATCAGTAATATTGAATAACTATATAAGTACGGGTGCTTATAATTGTGAGTTGTTCTATATAGCGCTACGTTTATTCGTTCAGCTCTCTGCCTTCGTCTAGCTACTTGAATCCCGGTTCACACAAAACCAACAGATACAGAGCTTCAGAGATGGATCGTCGACAGAAAACCATGCTGCTCTTTCTGGCATCAACTTTCATTATGTTCATGTGCCCCGGCGAGACGCAGGCAAGCTCCGGGGCAAGCTGTTGTTGCCCCGACTCCTGGACTGCCTACAACGGTCATTGTTACAGGTTGGTTGAGTTAGGGGCAGATTCATGATTTTGTAAATGGGTGGGGTATAATATCATCAATATTTGATATTCTTAAAGTGCTCATATCCACCACTCAAGGTGCTGAAGACGCTCTATATTACCCCCAGCATTAGGTTATGCTACTGATTTCGGTGCTCACTGCATTCAAGGAAATATTTTCTGCCACTATACCCATGTAACACCTGGGTGAATAGTGGCAAATGCAGATTAATGTCTCGCAAAAGGACACTGGTACAGCAACGGGGTTCGAACCCTACGAATTTCGCATCTCCATTGAAGTGTTCAAAACTACTTGACTGCGACACTTCTACAATGCCGAAAATCAACACTATTAAGGGGACAATTTTCTGTAGGCTATTTTGTTGGTATATGCTTGTATGCCAATAGGGTATTAGCCATTGGCCAGGTTTGCCCCACCTTAATTTGCAACTTTGTCGAGAAGTCGTCGACAGCTAGAGCTCCTAAACATCGGGCGATCTGGTATAATACCCCAATCACACCAATCGCATCCAATTTAGGACATCTGACTATTCGTTTTCCAAAATCACCCATGCGTAAACTGTCCAGGCGCCATTTTCCATGTCCGGGGGTTTTGAGGCCTTTCTTTCGACCTACCTATCTCCACTATCCTAAATACAACAGACTTCTAAAAAAATGCTCTGGATAGTCCAGGAGATGCTTTTTCGTCTGTCATGTAGAAACATGGGCGTCAATGTATGAATATTCTAATTACATTTCATTACATTACTCGCAGATAATACTGCAGACAAAATGACTGCAATGTAATGCCCTTTCGAATGATACCAAATATGGTATGTTCACACAGGGCCACAAAATGGATTCCGCTGTAGTAGACCAGCCACACATAAAAAAGGGCTCTAGAAAAAATCTTTTAAGGCGTTTTGGGGTCATGCATGGCATTCATGCTGAAAGTCTTGCAAAAATACTAAGAAATAAGATACGGGTGGATGTCACGCGCAATTTTTTTTTACTAAAAATGTCATTTTGGGCTAAAAATTTGAAGGAAAGTCCAAAATCATAGTTTCAAATTTTTTGACCGAATATCTGATAAAGAAATTTCAATTGATATTGTTTTCATTTAGAGTTTGATGTAATAAACCTGTTAAATATACATTTGAATGTTTGATATTTAACATATGTGTGGCACAATGAAACATAAAAGTGTGATTTACTCAGAATATGGGGCTATAAAAACTAATTATATTTCGATTTTGACACACCGTAAATCTGTCCATTGACACACTTTTTCTTGATAAAAAACATACAATATAATATGTTGTCATGCCACAAACAAAAGAAAAAAATTGATCGGATAATGTGATGAATAACTTCAACGAGTCGTTTGTTTTTTTAAATCCCAAATGAATTGATTTCTTTTTACAGGATGCGCAATTTAAGTCGAAACTCACTGTACATGTACCGTATATGGCAATTCTCGATTCTTTGAAAAATTCGATTCCAATCTAGAGTTGGCCAGCTCTGTAAACGAAAGTTGCATCTTTCTAGGTGACTTTAACTGCAGTTACATGCCAAAACAAGCTTGCTCTAATGCTAATGTTACTATAAGCTAGACTACTGCGCAAAGCTTTATGGTTTTAGTCAACTTCGTTCATTCAAGAATGTTGATCAAGAGAGTTTTCTCAATGATTTAAAAACTATGCCATGGCATATTTTCAAAGACATTAGAAATGTTGACCTGGGAACACCTATTCTTCAGTTCATCAATTTTTGTTGTAAGGCTGTGTATATTTAAATCGGCAAAATTGACATACTTAAAATGTGTTTTAACTTAAATTATAAAATATAAGACAATCAAACAAGACATTACAAATGTCATATCCTTGACAAAGTTAAAAAATAAAAAGCATCAAGTGAAATTTTCGTAGTAGTGAGGATGTATATGAATACCACATTTTATCATGTTATTCTGCACATTTAAGAGTCAATCTTGCCTTTGGTTATTCATTTTTTTCTTCAAACTTTGTCCAATCAATTTAATCATTTCGCATCCAAGTTCGTCAAAGTCAAATTAAGTTCGTCATCCTCGGCTGCCATGATCACATGTATGCAGCGCTCAAAATACACGGGGGCGATGGGCGATTCGCCCCCGTGAGCCCCATAATCGCCCCAGTCAGGTTGCCCACGGGGGCGACTTCAAAATTAAAAATCGCCCCCGTGGAATTATAAAATGAAGATTATTATTCTTATATAACTTAAACACAATATTGAGTATAATTTTCAAACCTTAAACCAATGAAATGGAACTTAGATGGCGCTTTCTCTCCCATCTCTATGAGTATTAGCGATACAGCCAGCAAATGGCCTCTACATTCACCCACTACTTCCAGACGAAAGTCAAGACCATCTGCGACAGTTTATCACCTGACGAAACACCACACCATGTTGCACCACACCATCCCCTTACTTCCTCTTCCTTTGAAGTAATACAACCTACTACCCCTAATGAGATTATGTCACTCTTACGTAAACTACCCCCCAAATCATGTCAGTTAGACCCTGTTCCCACTAAATTATTAATGGACTGTTCCTCCACATTCGCTCCCATCCTTTCTTACTTGATTAACTTGAGTTTAGAGCAGGCACATGTTCCTTCCTCATTGAAAATAGCTCATGTTACTCCGTTGTTGAAGAAACCTTCTCTGGACCGAAATTCCCTCCAAAATTATCGACCAGTTTCAAACCTACCTTTTTTGTTCAAAATTCTTGAAAGGGTTGTGTTTTCTCGTCTTTCGGATTATTTTCTGGACAATGATTTGTTCGACCCTTTCCAGCCAGGTTACAGATCCCATCATAGTGTGGAAACACTGCTTGTAAATGTGTCCAACTATATCCTGCAAGGGATGGATAGGGGTAACTCAACTGCTCTCCTGCTGCTAGACTTGTCCTCCGCCTTCGACACCGTTAATCACACTATCCTTTTGAACACTCTTAGTTCACTTGGTGTCAAGGGTGAGGCACACAAATGGTTGGAGTCTTATCTGTCATACCACTCTCAGATCGTTTGTATTAATGGTTGCAAATCGGTTGCTTTGCCTCTCTCTTGTGGAGTACCACAGGGTTCTGTGGGCGGGCCTACTCTCTTCTCAATTTATTTAATTGGATTGCGACAAGTTTTGTTACAACATGGCATAAATTATCATATTTATGCAGACGATATTCAACTTATGATTTCCTTCAATTCAGATCAAGCCGCTGCAGAACGAGCCGTTCATCGCCTTGAATCTTGCATGGCTGATGCTCATGATTGGATGCTCGCACGTTCCTTGAAATTAAATTTAGACAAATGTAAATTCCTTATATTTGGTTCCAAAGTACAGCTTAGTAAAGTTAATATCAATTGCATTTCATTTTCTGGCCACATAATTCACTTGTCACAAACGTGTCGCAATCTCGGTGTTATGTTTGACTCACATATGACAATGTCTGACCAAGTTTCTAATATTTGTAGATCAGTAAGGTACCAATTGCGTAATATCGGTTTTATTCGTAAATATTTGTCCAAGTCTGCCACCGAAAAATTAGTTCATGCTCTGATTTCCTCCCGTCTTGATTTTGGCAATGCCCTCCTAATCAATCTACCCCAGAATCTTCTGTCCAAACTCCAGAAGCTTCAAAACGCTGCAGCTCGTATTGTTTCTCTGACCACCAAGCGTACCCACATTTCCCCAGTTTTGCAGTTGCTACACTGGCTCCCAGTAAAAGATCGCATTGTTTTCAAAATTTTGTTGCTTACATTGCGTTCACGGCTCTGCTCCTCAATACCTTATCTCTCTAATCCAAAACTACACTCCTGCAAGACCTCTTCGCTCATCCACTTCCAATTTTCTTGTGACCCCCAAAATTACCAAAACGTGGGGGGAAAGATCATTTGCATACTCTAGTTCTAAATTATGGAATGGCCTTCCTGAAGACATCAAAAAATGTTTATCTTCTGATTCTTTCAAAACTCATCTCAAAACATTCCTTTTCAAGTCTTGATCGTTTTTCCTGTTTACACGCGCCTTGAGCACTCCACAGAGTGGATTTGGCGCGATATATTTTTATTATTATTATTATTATACAAACAACGGAAGCTCGCAGTGCAGCTAATGCGGCCGTCAGCAATGGCTATACTGCCCCGGTAGTACCGGTGTGCACGTACGCTGACGCCAAATATCTGTTGGAGCTGGAGACGATCGCACAAGGACGTGAAACATGGAGAAGTTTTTCGTTGTGAAAAGTGTGAATCCTCTGAAATCTGGTTGTTCTAAAAGACCAGCAAATAATGTAACTCGACCAATAAATCAATATTGAGAAGAAGATCAGCAAAGATGTCGCAGGGGCGGATCTAGGGGGTTTAGGGGGTTTATAACCCCCCGATCCCGCTTGGGCTGCCAAGTGAAAAATGTGATGTGCATATCATGTGTCCAGACCTACACAGTAGTAGAAGATGTCAGTAGATGCCAGGAAAACATCACTTACGAGGGTTCAAAATAGCAACAACAAAAATAGCCTCGCCGCTATGCGGCTCGTGGACGATGCTCCACATCGTATTTGGGTTACCCCGCCCCCCCACCCTTAGCAAAAAGCTAGATCCGCCCTTGTGTTTTGGAAGGATATGGTAAAGACTACAAGTAAAGAAAGAATGTAAATAAGGTTGCTCCGAATAATAAGTATTAGAGAAAGAAGACGATTCGTATTACCATTCTCGACTCTTAATCCTTGTCTGAATTCAGTCACCCCCACCTGTGCGAAGCGCGGAAGCTTTGGCGTTTCATTAAATTATTGGAGAAAGAAGACGATTCGTTGTACCGTTCTCGAAAATAATCCCCGTCTGAATTCAGTTTTCCCCCTCCCGGAAGCTTTTACGTTTCATTAAATCATTAGAGAAAGAAGGCGATTCGTTACCCGTTCTCGACTCTTAAACTTCGTCTGAATTCAGTTTCCCCCTCGAGCGCGATATGCGGAAGCTTTGACGTTCCATTAAATTATTAGAGAAATAAGACGTTTCGTTGCACCGTTCTCGAAAATAATCCTCGTCTGATTTCATTTAACCCCCCCCCCCCCCACCGTCCGCGCAAAGCGCGGAAGCTTTGACGTTTTTTTTAAATCATTAGAGAAAGAAGACGATTCGTTGTACCGTTCTCGGCTCTTAATCCTTGTCTGAATTCAGCCCCCCCCCCCTCCTCTTGCACGAAGCGCGGAAGCTAACTTTGACGTTTCATTAAAGTATTAGAGAAAGAAGACGATTCGTTGTACCATTCTCGACTCTTAATCCTTGTCTGAATTCGGTTCCCCCCCCCCTCCCGCGCGAAGCGCGAAAGCTTTGACGTTTCATTAAAATTATTAAAGAAGACGATTCGCTTTACCGTTCTCGACTCGGCGCAAGGGTTTTAGGCACTAATTTACGGTCAGATGAGTAACAAGGGGCCCGCCTTAGGGCCCTCGGTTGGGTTCAGGGCCAGAGCCCCGGAAGCTCAGGGGTTTTAGGCGTTTAATTACGGTTAATACCTTATTTTGTTGTGACACTGGCAGTAAACTTATTTTTCTTTCTTGCTCTCTTTCTTTCCATTTCTCTTTATATACTATTTCAAAAAAAGTGGAGGTGGGGGGGGGGGGGGGAGAGGTGGACCTCGAGGCTCCCGATCCCCGCCGTTCCGCGGGCCCTGACGTGTAGTCCCCTAGGCCCTAGGCATCTCAAGAAGCATATTTCTTGCCTGGCTGTAAATTTAGGAATTCGTCATTTTTACAACGCATAAAAAAGTATAATTTACTAAAAATCTCGGAAAATTATGTAATTTCAGCATTATGTGTAAACCACAGTTATGGAATTATAGGAATAAACCACGTTAGAATTTTATTTCCCCCGAGCCCCCTCCCCAATCAGTACGCCAGTGCCCCCCCCCCTGATTTACACTTTGTTGGCAACTGATCTCCCCTACCTTTTTTCTTTTTCTTTTTGTTTCTTTCTCTTTTTGTTTCTTTCCCTTTCTCTCCTCTTTCCCTTTCCCTTCCCTTCCTTCTCTCTCTTTTAGGTTTGCTGGGGGGGGGGGGGAGAGGCAAGATCCTTTCGGCCCCACCCTTCTCCACACGTTGCTGGCGGGATTAACCGCAACTGATCTATCTCCCCCTCTTTTCACCCTTTTTTTCTTCTTCCTTTTTTGGGGGGTCCCTTTTAGCTCTCCTTTTTACCTTTTCCTTCCTTCTCTTTTTTTTGTTAGCGGGGGCGGGGGGAGGCAAAGGCCTTTTGCCCCACCCCCATCCGCAACTTGTTGGCGGGAAAATTGCAACTGATATCCCCCTTCTTTTCTTTACTTCTTCCTCAATTTTCCTTCCCTTTATCTCCTCTTCAGTGACTGGTCCCTCAGAAACTAGTGCTAAGCCAGTCACAGAGAATTCATGATTTCAACTGATGCCTGTCAGTGCATTGTAAATTAGATTTTTCTTCAAATTTCATTTAAAAATCTTTTCATATTTGATAAATATGGTGCATTGTCATATGGGCTATGGTTGGAGTGTTGGATACGTTGAACAGCGTTGGTGTATTATGTGGATTTATCATAATCATATTCTGAATATTTTCAGCGAATTGAATAATTTTGAAAAGGATGCAATTCATAGTTGTACTCGATAATTCTCACTTAACATAACCTCTCTCTCTCTCTCCCTGTCTTGCATAAAGAAAATATGAAAAAAATAATTTGCCTTGATTATGAAAAATTGAAAATTGTATTAGTATTAAACAGGGAGAAGGAATGGGGATGAAATAAATCAAAGCAAATATTGAAGAATCCAATTCAGTGTTCTTTCATGATGCATAAGAATGAAGGTTCATTGAAAGGTGAAATAATACATTGAAGAGCGATGATAAATCAATTCTTTGACGTTGATTGATTGAATAAAAAAAAAAGTTGGTGTATTATGTGGATTTATCATAATCATATTCTGAATATTTTCAGCGAATTGAATAATTTTGAAAAGGATGCAATTCATAGTTGTACTCGATAATTCTCACTTAACATAACCTCTCTCTCTCTCTCCCTGTCTTGCATAAAGAAAATATGAAAAAAATATTTTGCCTTGATTATGAAAAATTGAAAATTGTATTAGTATTAAACAGGGAGAAGGAAAGGGGATGAAATAAATCAAAGCAAATATTGAAGAATCCAATTCAGTGTTATTTCATGATGCATAAGAATGAAGGTTCATTGAAAGGTGAAATAATACATTGAAGAGCGATGATAAATCAATTCTTTGACGTTGATTGATTGAATAAAAAAATAATGAAACAATATGGTCTGAGGGTCATATATCTTCGAATATTAGAAAGTTTCATCCACCATCGTGTTGTTGAACACTATTTGCAATTTAATTTTAATGCGGTGGCTTGTCGGTTACGAGCAGAAGGTCATTTCAGGCTTCTATTATCTATAATACTATCAACAGATATCTGGATAGAGACACTTCGTCACATCAAGCTACGAAAAAGCATATCATCATCTCACAGAATTCTACTCGAACACCGCATCGAAATTCTTTTTATCCTTTTTTTTCTTCTTCCTCTTTTTTGGTCCCTTTTAGCTCTCCTTTTTTCCTTTTCCTTTCTTCTCTCTCTTTTATTTAGCGGGGGCGGGGGAGGCAAAGGCCTTTTGCCCCACCCCCATCCGCAACTTGTTGGCGGGAAAATTACAACTGATATCCCCCTTCTTTTCTCCATTTCTTCCTCAATTTTCCTTCCCTTTATCTCCTCTTCAGTGACTGGTCCCTCAGAAACTAGTGCTAAGCCAGTCACAGAGAATTCATGATTTCAAGTGATGCCTGTTGAGTGCATTATAAATTAGACTTTTCTTTAAATTTCATTTGAAAATCTTTTCATATTTGATAAATATGGTGCATTGGCATATGGGCTATGGTTGGAGCGTTGGATACGTTGAACAGCGTTGGTGTATTTGTGTGGATTTATCATAATCATATTCTGAATATTTTCAGCGAATTTAATAATTTTGTACTCGATAATTCTCACTTAACCTATTCTTTCTCTCTCTCTCCCTGTCTTGCATAAAGAAAATATGAAAATAATATTTTGCCTTGATTAAGAAAAATTCAAACAATTTATCAGTATTAAACAGGGAGAAGGAAAGGGGATGAAATAAATCAAAGCAAATATTGAAGAATCCAATTCAGTGTTCTTTCGCGATGCATAAAAATGAAAGTACATTGAAAGGTGAAATAATAAATTGAAGAGCGGTGATAAATCAATTCTTTGACGTTGATTGATTGAATAAAAAAATAATGAAACAATATGGTCTGAGGGTCATATATCTTCGAATATTAGAAAGTTTCATCCACCATCGTGTTGTTGACCACTATTTGCAATTTAATCTTAATGCGGTGGCTTGTCGGTTACGAGCAGAAGGTGATTTCAAGCTTCTATATTCTATAATAATATCAACAGATATCTGGATAGAGACACTTCGTCACATCAAGCTACGAGAAAACATATCATCATCTCACAGAATTCTACTCGAACACCGCATCGAAATTCTTTTCACCCTTTTTTTTCTTCTTCCTCTTTTTTGGTCCCTTTTAGCTCTCCTTTTTTTCCTTTTCCTTCCTTCTCTCTCTTTTATTAAGCGGGGGCGGGGGAGGCAAAGGCCTTTTGCCCCACCCCCATCCGCAACTTGTTGGCGGGAAAATTGCAACTGATATCCCCCTTCTTTTCTTTACTTCTTCCTCAATTTTCCTTCCCTTTATCTCCTCTTTTCCTTTTTCCTTTCCATTTTCTTCCTTCCTTCTCTCTTATTTTGTTTTATTGGGGGGAGGCAACAGCCTGGGAGGCAAGGCCCTTTCGCCCCCCCCCCCCGATCTCCTTCTTCCCCCTTTTCTTTTCTTCTTCCACTTCTTTCCTTCCCTTTCTCTCCTCTTCCCCTTTCCCTTCTCTCTCTCTCTCTTTTTTTTTGCGGAAAGGGGGGGGGGCAAGGCCCGCTCACCCCCGCTGGATCCGCGCCTGCATCTACCTTATATCTACTAACGTTAGACCGTAATAATGGATCTAGAAGATTGATTGATCTGGTCTCAGTGACGGGTAAACTTTTTTCCCTCAATTACTTGGTCTAACCATGAAAACCGTCTAATTTTACTTTAGATTTTAAAACAGTAACAGTTACGACCTAAATTAGGCCTAAGGCCAAGGGCTGTACTCTACATTTTAATAACAAATTTACGTTAACGTTAGACTTAACTTAAACTGTTGTTTCTCTGTGATACAAGTGGGAAAAAAACACTTTTTTTCACCAAAAAAAAAATCTTTCCCCCTTTTTTTTTCCTTTTTTTTCCCAGGGGGGCCGCCACTGATCACGGGAATAAAAGTATACAGCTAGATAATAAGTAAATTTCTAAGAGGGAAAATGCCGACTTAAATAAATGATAATGATAAAATACCAAGGAATTTAGGAGTTTCATGGGTACCAATTCAATGGAAATTTGTATTAAAATAAGAGCCCCCGTCAGCACTAAAAGAGCCCCCGTGGACAAAAAATTAATAAGAGCCCCCGTGAGAAGGCTCAGGGGGGCTCTTTTTTTTTTGGAAGAGCCCCCGTGGACAAAAATTAATTTGAGCCCTGCATGTATGTCTTATTCATTCTATTTAGAATGTTCTCTAAATATTTTTTTTGTAAGACAATATCAATTTTGTCGACCATAGTTCTATTTAGCTTTATGTCCCAAAAGCAATCTTAACAATGATTGTTGCTGAATTTTACCTACAATCATTCGCCATTGTTGCTCTTCAAAAAAACCATGACATGGAGTAGCAATTTACTGTTTCGTAGCTCTTGATGATTCATTTTACTGTTGATTCCACTCGGTTTATTCCACTGTTCGCAGGAATTAGCAGGGAGAGAGAGAGAGAGAGAAGTGAAAATTCTCACGATTAACGACGATGTATTATTATTCTTATTTTCTCATCGTCTGTACAATGCTATTTGAATGAATAACATCGTTTAATGCTAGGCTAACTGGGAGAAGTTTCAATAGTTATTTTTTTAAATCCTAGCTTGCACCCAGGAGATCCCGCTGGTTTTAAGATTTGACTTGTTTTCAACTTCAAGATCGAGCACATGATCTTTATCTACTGGAAGCAAGCCTATAATTTCTTTACAAAAATAAACAACATTTAGGTACTTTTCTATTTAGCGTTACATGGTAATTAAATGGCAGCTTAACAATTTAAAGAAAACTGAATTTGAACCCGGGCAATACTCTCTCTCTCTCTCTCTCTCTCTTCGTCATTGCCTTCCTTTTAACTATTTTACTTCCATGTGCATTATGTATGCCTTGCTAATAGAGAAAAATAATCACCAATATCGCTGAGGTGATTCGTCTTCTTCCTCTTATTCTTCGTCCTCTTCTTCTTAATCTTCGTCTTCCAAGTAGAAGTAGTAGTAGTAGCTGTCTGTCGCGAAGCGACAATGACCGCCTTCATTTTCATGAAGGCTGGTTGCAATTAAAGGTGGGTAAGTACAGGTAGCTCTTGCGAGTTACTAACGGCACTCTTTAGTAGTAGTAGTAGTAGTAGTAGTAGTAGTAGTAGAAATAATAGCAGTATCATAGTATAGTATTAATGACTGCTTTGAGAGAAATCGTTGTTTTTATACGCTCTCGGGAAGGTTACAATTGGTCTATTGCCCTCGGCGTGTTTTTATACGCTTAAGGGAAGGTTAGAATTGTGCTTTTGCCCGAGGCGTGCCGAGGGCAATAGCCCAATTGTAACCTTCCCGAGAGCGTATAAAAACAACTATTTCTCGAATATTAAAGCAGTCATTAATACTTTTATATGCCGAAAACAAAAGAGTCAACTTATGATACCACCTTGGCCTTTCTCTAGTTTATCTGCACGGTTGTTTTTTATGAGTGTATCTTTGAGAGTAGACTAGATCTAGATTCTAGTCTAAGCAAGATATTTTTACAATTTTGGGGGTGGGCCGGCCCTGTGGAGAATATGGAGAAGAACCTGCGCTTTCATATGACACCTCACTTATTGAGTATCACCTTCAGAATCACGAGCAATATTAGTTTGCAATGCCAATGCATATTACAATGCAATGCCAGTGCGCAATGCCAATGCATAGGGATGTGTGTAATCTGAATTCCGTGCAATCTCTACGGGAAGGATTTTAGCATTACTAGACCTACTTACTATAGAATCTAGGCCTAGACTTTTGAAAAAAATTATGGAGAATTTAACTTACCCTTTTTGGTGCTCTGTCTAGCATGTCCCTGCTGTCAGCAAGTCTTGCATTTGATCATCATCAAGAAGTTGAAATCTTTGGAGAGTTTCTTCAGCCATTTTTGCCTTCGGTTTGAAATTACCGACCAATTCTTTGCACACGTACGGTTATGGGTATTTCACTAAGACTGAACTATTTTCCCGGTAACCATGGTAACTGGGATTTTAGAACTATTATTTTAGAACTATTACATGGGTTTGGAATTTTACCGGGAATTTTACAGGAATAGTTAAAGTTTATGAATGCAATTTCGACCAATCAGATGGCTGGATTTCTTAAGTGAGGTAAGAATGGGTGACCTGCCAGTGTCACAAAATGAGGTATCAAAATATACTTATCTGACCGTAATTAAATGCCTAAAACCCCATCAAGGGCCCTAATGCGGGCCCTGGATGCTCATCTGACCGTAATTAAATACCTTTACAAAAAACCTGAGCTTCCGGGGACTCTGGCCCCTAGATACTCATTTGACCATAATTTGACCATAAACCCCCTGAGATTTCCGGGGTTCCGCCCCTGGACTACGCCAGGGGCCCTAAAACGGGCCCCAGAATAGATGAAAGGTACGCCCCCTGGAACGTTTGCCCCATCCCCCCTAATCAAAAACTGGTTCCGGCGCGCCTGGGTGAGAGGATGGGGGTAAGGAATGTTGTGGTCATTAAAGCCTGTTGACATAGCGATACAACATTATATTCATTCAGTTCTTTATAATTTGATTGATTGAATGATTGATATATTTATATGTTTTATGATCTATATCTATTTATCTGTTTAGTTATTTATCAATGTATTTATTTATTATTTCTTAATCATTTTTAATGGGGGTGTTGTCAGGGACTTTTAGGGGCCAGTCTTAAAAGAGTCACAATCATATCAATCGCAACTTTGTTCTACATGTAAAAGAGATTGGACTTCATAAAGCTGCGATTGATTGGAGGGCTTGCGATCAAACCGCGGATCAATCGCAACTCTTTATGACACGATGGTTCAGTGGTATAGCAGCTAGTGGTCTCGTAACCGGGAGGTTCCAGGTTCGAATCCAGGTCAATACGCGATAGTGCCCTTTAGTAAGCATTAATCCTCATTACCATGCAAGTCCCTCAGAGAGGACTTAAAGTCGTCGGTCCCGTGGTTGCTAACGTACAAGAATACACATGCAAATAATGCCATGGTTACAACTGGCCGTGCTCCTCGTCGGCTCTATCTAGAACGGATTTCTTAGAAAATCTCTGCGTGTGCATGGCTACGTTTTGTTAATGAAGGCACGTGACACGTAAAGCCGTTGTACTTCTTTACACAAGTATATAGCAAAGACTTCTTGCGAGCATCGCACGGGCTACTTTCCTTGGTCTACGGAGAAGCGTCGCGCGCAGTACACATACATACGGAGCCCTTTAGTATACCGACGCCCCCCCCCCTGGCAAAAAAATAATAATAATTAAAAAAATAAAAAAAAATAAAAAAAAAGATTCCCCCCCCCCCCCGCTTACTCACCGGCTGGATGATTCGCTTCAAAATATTTTCTTCCGAATTGGGCAATAAGAACAACAAATTTAGTGCCCTCCAGCCATCTCAATAGCCTATCCTGCTGTGTATGTGAACACCTTTTATCATGCATTTTTTCTTCAAATCAACATGACATAAAATGTCCTTCTTCTCCTTTTTCTTTCATTTCCCCCTCTTCCTTATCATCTTGATATTTTTCTTCTCCTGAAATATCAAACAACACAGAATATTCAGTAACCAGAAGACTTGGCATCAAGCAGAGGAATTTTGCAACCAATTCTCGGTGACTCTAGGCCTGGGTGAAACAGCCAGAGTTAGCTTGGGGCATCTCGTATCCATCCATTCGCCAGATGAAAACGATTTCGTCGTCGATCACTTCGAAACTTACTTCGAAGCTACTGCAATCAAGGTATTCACTATGCTCCGATAATGATAATACATGTCGGAACAATTATTGACCTAATAATAATGATATTAATAATGATAATACAAAAACAATATTGATAATAATAATAATAATAATAATATTAATAATGATAATATAAACTCATTGATAATAATAATAATGACAATGTAATAAGAACAACAACAACTGCAACAAAATTATCGATAATAATAATAGTAATCATAATCATGTATTTTCCGAAATATCTCTACACACATTTCTAAAGAGCTCTGGATTATTACCCCACCTTTGGCCTAGCTGCCCAGACAGGGCACTGAAGTGTTTAAAAACCTTTAAAGACCTCAACAAATAACATAATTATGTAAATTGATGTTTTGCCCAAGCAGAGCTTTATGAAGTTATAAATTACTGTAATGAACTGATCCCAGTGGCGGATCCAGGGTGGGGGCCAGGGGGCACAGGATCCACCCCTGACAAAAAAGATTTAAAGATAGTAACCACCATTTTACCTTTTTTGTGCTCATTACCCCCCCCCCCCCCCGCTTCTTCGCCGCTAAATATTTTCTCACGAATTGGGCCCCCACCCTCGCCGCCGGCTGGATCCGCCCCTGACTGATCCTGTGCATGTGTCCAGGGCGGATCCAGGGGGCCGGGGGGCCCGGGCCCACGCCCCCCCCCCCCCCTTTGGCAAAAAAAGAAGGAAAAAAAGGGGGAAGATTTTTTCTTGTGTGTGTGTGTGTGTGTGTGCTAAAGAAAGCGACAACAAAAAGTGTTCCTTCCCCCCCCCCCAAGCAACTGAACGAAATATCTGACGACGTAATTTTCATATTGCTCCGTTTAGTCTCATTTCACAACGCCCCCTATCGTCAGAGTCAGCAGCCTAACATGTTACCCTATGGAATGTTACCAAAAAAAATGGTTAAAAATTCATTTTTAATTTAAACGAAAAGCACATTCACCCCGACGTACGTAATCACTAGCTCTTTCATTGGAACCCTCATGTCTCATTGACTTTTGAAAGTTCACCCGCCGTAATTTGATCAAAATAGGTTACAAGCTCGTCATCGCCTATAATACACATGTGAAACAAGTCGAACTTTGGACTCAGTTTGCCAAGCGATTTTAAGATTATAGGTCAAGCACACGAAGGATAAGAAGCATGGATTATCAAAGATCACTTCTGCTTGGTACATTTAGTCCATTTCATCCAACCCCCCACCGTAATTTTTCCATTTAGTAAAAGCAAACATTTTGCCGAGGTTTGCAAAAACATGAATATTCATGAACGGTCAGACATTACAGCCTTTTAGTACGTAACGTATATTGAATGGGAATGGGCGATGATCCGTCCAGGAGGTAGAGGTCATTGGTTTGTGCTGGCAAAGTTCCAGCGAGCGAAAATGAGACAACCGGAGCCATATGCCAATTTCCGGGGCCAAAAAAAATAAAAAAAATAGCTCATCTGAAGGTGATTTAATGAATAAAACCTCTGAGCCTCCGGGGGCTCTGCCCCCCGGAACCCACACCAATTAGTGACCTGCCACAAATAAGGTATCACAATTGTCTCATCTGACCGTGATTAAATGCCTTAGAACCCCTGAGCTTCCGGGGGCTCTGTCCCCCTGGATTTCAGTAGGGCCCAAAGTCAGGCACCTGGATGCTCATCTGACGCTAAGTTAATGCCTAAAACCCTTGAGCTCCCGGGTGCTCTGCCCCCTGGATTTCACCTAGGGCCCAAAGTCAGGGCACCTGGATGCACATCTGACGTAATTTAATGCTTAAAACCCCTGAGCTTCTGGGGTCTCGGCCCCCTGGACCCAACACCAATAGGTGTCGTGCCAGTGTCACAAATAAGGTATAAAAATATGCTTATCTGACGATAATTTAATGTATTGGACCCCTGAGCTTCTGGGGGCTCCACCCCGTGGACCCAACAACAATTTGTGTCCTGCCGGTGTCACAAATAAGGTATCAAATAAGCCCATCTGACCGTGATTTATTGCCCAAAACCCCTGAGCTTCCGGGGCTCTGCCCCCTGAACCCAACCATTGCCCTTAAAGGCAGGCCCCTGGATGCTCTTCTGACCGTAATATATTGCCTTACACCCCTGAGCCTCCGGGGGCTCAGCCTCCCGGACTCTACGCCAATTCGTGACCTGCCAGTGTCACAAATAAGGTATAAAAATATACTCATCTGACGATAAATTAATGTATAAAACCCCTGAGCTTCTGGGGCGCTCCGCCTCCTGGACCCAACACCAATTTGTGTCCTGCCAATGTCACAAATAAGATATAAAAATATGCTCATCTGACGATAAATTAATGTATATAACCCCGAGCTTCTGGGGGCTCCGCCCCTTGACCCCAGGATTTTTTTTGTCTACCCCCCCCCCCTAAACGTTTTTGCCACTGCCGGTGTCACCATTACGTGCCAATATTTGGCTCGCATAATTTCAAATTTGCCCCCCCCCCCTAAGAAATCCTGGATCCGCGTCTGCATGTGTCTGCACAATCAAGTCCCTGATATATGCATGAAATGTGCCAACATTATCTGGTTGTGGTCTACCATCTTATATTTTAAAATGATGGCAGGGGAAAACTATACATAAAGCACTTAGCACGGTACAAGTTATTAAAACACTCTTCAGAATTTTACATCTGTGATTGAAGTATCTGGTTAAAAGGTGATTTGTATTTACTAAAATATTATGGAAGTCTTTCTATCAGATTAGATATACCTTCAAGCGTCGTCTCCGATCTTTTTTTTCCTACAATATCTTTCATCCCAGTCCTTAATGTGCAAGTGTCGTACAATTTCGTAGATAAGTTCCCGGGCTACGTCTATTTAGTACAAGGTTCAAATCCCAGTCACGGCAATAATGTCCTTTGGCAAGATATTAATCTACATTTGCATATAGCTCCGTTTAGTCTCATTTCACAACGCCCCCTATCGTCAGAGGCAGCAGCCATACATGTTAGCCTATGGACGTTTTTTTTTAAATCGTTAAAAATTCATTTTTTTGTTTAAACGAAAAGCAAATCCACCCCGACGTACGTTATCACTAGCTCTTTCATTTGAGCCCTCATGTCTCATTGACTTTTGAAAGTTCACCCACCGTAATTTTTCAAAATAGGTTGCAAGCTCGGCATTGCCTATAATACACATGTGAAACAAGTCGAACTTTGGACTCAGTCTGCCAAGTGATTGTAAGATTATAGGTCAAGCACACGAAGGATAAGAAGCATGAATTATCAATTATCACTTCTGCTATGTTCATTATGTCCATTTCATCCAACCCCCCACCGTAATTTTTCCATTTAGTAAAAGCAAACATTTTGCCGAGTTTAGCAAAAACATGAATATTCATGAACGGTCAGACAATACAGCCTTTTAGTACGTAACGTATAGTGAATGGGAATGGGCGATGATCCGTCCAGGAGGTAGAGGTCAGTGTTTTGTGCTGGCAATGTTCACGCGAGCGAAAATGAGACAATCGGAGCAATATGCCACTCTCCACCCAGGTAAAGGAAAAAGGAAATGGGTACCCAGTAGGAAGAAATTCCTTTAATATGCTTGAGCGCGCTCATAGTAGCCGTGCTAAAGCCGAGGTAATGATTGCAGAACCTTCAGGAAGAGCAGTATTAAAGGCACTATGTCCCATTTGCAGGTCACAAAAATTAAGAGGTTAAATTCCAACGGCATTTGAAAGTAAATACTAATTTAGAACTTCCCTTAAAAAAAGGGGGGGGGGCTTGAAAATGTCTTTAAGTGGAAAAATAACGACTATTAGTTGTCGAATCGACTTACTAAGAGCTATAGAGCCAGTAAGTAATAGTCTGATTTTCAGGCCATTGTACCGAATGGTCGTACGTTTTATGCTGCGCAAAGATTCAAACAGTTTAATTTTGGCCATTACAAGAAGTGGGTTATTGATGTAGACAAATGCTCATGTGCCCTTTACAGTTCAGTTTATGTATGTTATTTAAAAAAGCCAGTCAGTAACTCAATAGTGTCTGACAGAAAAGTCTAGCAAGTAAACGGGTTTCCTTGCATAATTTGAATATTAGGACACTGCTAACGTTTAAATTTCACAGATAGGACATACATGACGTATTCATAATTTCTGCAAAGTTTTACAGCATTTGATGTTGGCTGCAAAAGGGACATGGTACCTTTAATATACTGGAGCTACCCTGAGGTAAATAAGATATATCATGCTTATGTTTCAGGATCAGAGCACTGGTGCCTCTCAGGATTTATGGATTGGTTGCCACGACACCACCACTGAGGGTACGTTCAAGTGGAGCGACGAATCACCGTTCGACTTCACCATGTGGTGGGCCAACGAACCAGATAACTATGGTGGGGATGACTGCTGCGAGATAAAAGTCGCTTTCAACTTCGACTGGAATGACGACGGATGTGACGAATCTGCATATTTTATGTGCAAGATGCCAACTTCGTAGATATGAAAGCTGTGGCAGGATCATATCTGGCTACCATCTTTTCGTCTCAGTCTTTTGTCTATATAGTACCAAGTTCATATATTTTCATCTAATGCAACAAATTATCTTGCAATAATAACGCTAGATGGCTTCTAAATATAGGATTTACCGGCCAAATTCGCGAGTTTGTCATTCAAATTAATTTGTCTTGCGTTCAAATTCGACGGTTTTAGTGCATTCAGGTATATCTCGGGTTTATTTTCCCTTTTCTAGTTTTCAAATCTATGGAATTTTCGTTAGAATCTAGGTATGTTTCATTCAAATTAATGAACAATGTGCTTCTTTCGCTATTTGGTCATTCGATTTGGCGCAACACGATTTTATGACAACGCGACGGTGTACTTCTACCATTCTAATTCATTTGTAGCATTCAAATTAGCACTTTGTGCACTTAAATTGATGGTCAATATTACACACTTTTTTTAGCTCATTCTTTTTCTTTCAAGATTGTTTTTTCATGTGTATTTCATCATATTTCATTTTCTTGCATTTATACACTTATACTTATTAGATTTATCTGATATTCATCAGCATTTAAGTATGATTGTTAAGAAGAAAAAAACGACTTACATCTACGGACCTGATGGTCTCAGTATATTTGTAAATGTTCATGTAAGGAAGTTATTTGTCTTATGTTTCATCATAAATTTATCATAATTTCATCATAATTTCATTATGGAAAAGGGTACAATATTGTGACTGGGGTAGGGACTAGAGTCAACAATTTCAACATGATTCATTATTTAGCCATGTATTTAGCCATCGATCTGCTGGCAGGCAAGTAAACTATGAAACTCTTTGAGAAAAACAGAGGGGTATGCTGGGTATAAGAGACGATGTGAATTACTTTTGTAAAATTACGAGTCTGTAGTAAAAAGGGGCGATTGAGGGTACCCCCACCTTTCCCGGGTATATGAAAATGTCCGTGCAGAAATTCCATATCCCTTGATTTCGCCCCTTCTTTACTTTATGTCTGACTACACCCATCTGCATTGTCCTGAAAATAAATAAACGGAATAACAGCTTAGACCCCAATGGCAAATCATGCATTTTAATTGCATTATTTAAAAACTGTAAAGTTTGTTGCAATTCTTCCCCCTAACATTCTTAACTTGAATACAAATATTACGAATACGAATGACAGGTGTTAATTTGAATGATAAAAATTACGCTTCGACAAGTGAATATTAATTTGAATGCTAGTTGAGCAGTTTCTAAATTGAATGACAGATCTATGAAACCCTTCGACCAAAATCCTAAATTAAATACAAAAATTGGCATGGCAAAGCCGATCTGCGCTAACTTAAATGGAAAGTAAATGAATTCGAATGAAAAACACGCGAATTTGGCCGGGAAATCCTATATTTCACTGTGTGTACGGAGTGCAGGGACAGAGACATAATGATAATCCCACTTCATTCTCGATCCTTCTTTCATTTATGGTGTCATGTGGAAAATGAGAATTAGAGCTTTGAAATGATGTGTATTGTCAAAGATTATTACAACGAAATTAATTTAATTTCCTTTAAAAACCATTATCAACCAAATGTATCAGCGAATCGCTTATTATGAACAAATTGGATTCTATATCACTACCACTTCAGACTGTCTAAATGAAAGGATGACAGAAGAGAAAGTGAGTCAAATTATTGATTGATTTCGAATTTATTCCATTTCATATCAATTGTTTGCACAATAAAGAAAATATAGTTGACAAAGTAAGTTCAAAACTATGAAATGAAACAGGAGCCTATTGGAAAGCATAGCTTGTTTTTTTAGGTTCCCGATAATAAATAAAATATGAACATTATTTTCATAAATCAGTTTAAAGTGTCTTAATAATCGAAATAAATATATAATCGAATCATTTATACTCTAATTAAAAACTGATTTCGAACTCTTGAGTAATTTAAAAATAAATTACATTTTCGTTTTTCTTTCATGCAAACATCTCACATCATACATTTTTCTTCCTCTATTTTGATAGTACATGTATGTGGAAATAGGATTTCTCGGTCACTTTCGTAAGCTTTTCATTCGTTTTGATACAAAGTTCTTTCAAATTCGCGAAATAAAGCTGCCAGCGTGTAAATTTCATTCAAAATAACACTTTTTTCATTTGATTTACTTATTCGGTCAATGGATTTAGAACTTGTTTCATTCAATTTAAAAACCGCTTACAAATGCGCAGTTTGCATTCATTTTCGTCAACAATGGCAAATCCGACGTCCGTACCATTCAATTTCACTTTGGGTCATTCTAAATAACAAAGTTTTCATTCATATTATTAGCATATCTTTACAAACCTATGGTATACATGGTATATGCACATGTTTCTCATCTAAATTAAACAAATGAGTTATATAACATGTATTGTCATTCTTGCTCGCCAACGTGTAGAGGGTTGGACAACTCTAGGTATAAGATTGGACATAATCTTACAGATGTTCTCATCACGGACTTTATCGTACTCGGTCATCTTTTGGAAGTGATATTACGTAGACGAACATGATAATGTCATGCATGATGTAATTATGATCATTAAAATATAACCAAAACAAGATTTCAGGTTCTTTAGTTTATGTCCTAATGACATACTGAGATGTGCGCGCAGTGAGAAAACAATGTATCACTCATTAATGATTGTGTAGCGTGATTGTGCTTGTTACTGTATGTGATCGTGATCGTGATCGTGATTGTAATTGAGATGGTGATTACGATTGTGACTGAGATGGTAATTGTGACTGTGATCACGATCATGATTGTGATTAAGTGTGATTGTGATTCCGATTTTGATGTGATTATGATTGTGATTGAACTGCAGGATACTCATAGATTGTTCTTAACATGTTCAATACAGACTAAATATAATTTACACAAATATAAATGGCTTCAAAGAGATTACGAACATCGAATAAATTATCGAAAACAAAACAAAACAAAACATACAAAATAAATCAATGTATTGAGTATTGATAACCCCCCCCCCCCCCCCCCACCATTATGGTACGCCACTCCAATAAATACAACTGTAGTCTGTAAACACACACTTTGCATGCACTTATATCATTGCATATTCATAAAAAGACATTCTTGCTTAGTTCCATGCTAATTCTATATTGAAGTGGTTAGGTTATATCTACTTAACACATGATCGTTCAGTTGCTAAATAGTGATGATTTAGTGGGTATACACCCCTAGTGAGGACAAATAACATGTTTGTTGCTTACCAACCCATACAATTTGAAATGCATTTAGCATGGAACTAAGCTTGCGGGGTTCTATATATGACAGGGGCGTAAATCCCGGGGGGTGGGGGGATGCATCCCCCCCCCTCGCTTGGAGGAGGGGGTGATGGCCTGTACAAATATCCCCCCCCCCTGAGATTTAAAAAAAAAAGAGACAAAAAAGGAAAAAGAAGAAGAAACAAAATGTGATTGTTTCAATTTCAGCATAATACATGAGAAATTAGTTTTTTTTAAATGTTTATGTATGTATAACTGTATAGCCTACACGTATACAGTATGTCACGATCATTAAGAGTAGTTGCGCGACGTGCGCGAACAAGCACTTCATAAACTTCAGAATAATTTTTCGTTATTTTGCAAGGTATTATTATAGCCCAGACGTAAAGTGCGCCAGCGCGCGAGCGCTTAAAAAGTGCAATCATGTACAGTAGATGCACGGCTCCCCCCCCCCCACTCAGTGTTATTTAGGGTACGCGTATGCTCGTTCAATCCCTTTGAAAGCACCCCCCCCCCCACCCTATCTCAGGACTGCCAACATTTCTGAATACCCCTTTCGCCGGCTTTTCGCTGGCTTTTCCTGCCTTGGAGACCCCCCCATAAAAAAAAAAATCCGGAACACTGCTAAATGTACCACCCCCCCCCCCCAATTTCAGGTGAGCTCTAGTCGATCGAGGGGGACTGGGGGCCAATGTTTTTACTTGAAATAATCCTGAATGAGCTTTCAAAGCTAGCAGGAATTTCAGGAATTTGATCCCGGGATTTTATCAATTTTTCTATGATATTCAAGATATTTTATAACCCCCTTTTACATTTCTCAGGAGTCCAAAGAGAGAGAGAGAGAGAAAAAACACCCCTTTTTTAAAGAAATCTCCGGGTGAAAATTCGAATACACCCCCTTTTTTTACAATTCTCGGGCCGGATTTTGTCGCGCGAAAAAGTACCCCTTTCCTGGAGATTTTAGGAACGCGCATGCGGTCCCTCCGACCCCGGAGTGTGTGTGGGGGGGGGGGGGGTAGATGAAGACTGAAGTTCCAGACCTGGCGTGTTCAAGACTTACAGTGGCCGTTTGTCTCTTCAGTTATTTCAAGGTAAGCCTGTACACATTCTTATTATTTTTATATTTGAGAAAGGATTTGGCTGAGGAAATTAACCCGTTGACTACTGAATTATCTAATTCCCATAGACTTAACACAGGGACCACCAGGTTCCAGTAAGCAATGGGTTAAAGAATTCATTAGATTTAATCAATAAACACAGTACATGTATTCCAGAAACATTTTTAAAGAGGTGTGAACACTGTGAACGCATCTGATTGAGAGTGATAAATAATACGGTAACTGTTGCATTGCCCAAGTCCTACTCGGTGGTTGTCATTTGTTCACACCTAAAACTTAAGGGACGAGGGGATGATATTTAAGGGCTGCAATGCATGTGATGTTTGTGTAGGTCTATGAATGAATTAATTTGTTGTTTATATTGAATGGATTGAATTGAATTCAGATAAATAGGGCTTAATAAGAGTCGAAAACGGTGCAACGAATCGTCTTCCTTCTATAATAATTAAATCAAACGTCTAAGCTTTTCGCGCTTTGCGCGGGAAGGGGGAAACTGAATTCAGACAAGGATTAAGAGTCGAGAACAGTACACCCAATCGTCTGCTTTCTCTAATAATTTAAGGAAACGTCAAGGCTTCCGCGCTTCGCGCGAGAGGGGGAAACTGAATTCAGATAAACAGGGCTTATTAAGAGTCGAAAACGGTACATCGAATCGTCTGATTTCTCTAATAATTTAGGGAAACGCCAAAGCTTCCGCGCTTCGCGCGAGAGGGGGGAACTGAATTCAGATAAATAGGGCTTATGAAGAGTCGAAAACGTTGCAACGAATCGTCTTCTTTCTATAATAATTAAATCAAACGTCTAAGCTTTTTGCGCTTCGCGGGGGAAGGGGAAACTGAATTCAAACGAGAATTAAGAGTCGAAAACGGTACAACGAATCGTCTGCTTTCTCTAATAATGTAATGGACCGTCAAAACTTCCGCGCTTTGCGTGGGAGGGGTAAACCGAATTCAGACAAAGATTAAGAGTCGAGCACGGTTTAACAAATCGTCTAATTTCTCTAATAATTTAATGAAACGCCAAAACTTCCGCGCGGGAGGGGGGGGGAATTGAATTCAGACAAGGATTAACAGTCGAGAACGGTACAGCAAATCGTCTTTTTTTTAATAATAATTTAATGAAACGCAAAGATTTCGCGCTTCGCGCGGAAGGGGGGGGGGGTGAAATCATTCAGACAAGGGTTAACATTCGAGAACGGTACAATTAATCGTCTTCTTTTCCTAATAATTTAAGGAAACGTCTAAGCTTCCGCGCTTTGCGCGGTAGGCCCATCACCCAAACCCCCATAATGAGCGCGCTTCGCGCGCCCTTTGAGTGATTCGCCTGCTCACTACCGCCCCTCCCTAAAATGAGATCCTAGATCCGCGCCTGCATTAAAATATATAGCTATGATGCTGACTAAGTTGAAAAAATAATTCGTATATTTATGTCGTCCAGGAAAATGACCATTTGCGCAAACGCAAGTACTATAGATCGTTGGCCTCTACACCCCCCCCCCCCCCCCCCACTAAAAAAGGTCTTGCGACGCCCCTGACCATTATACATCATTTTCTAAGTGATGGGACTCAAAATCTTTATGTTACTACTTGAAAGTGTGTCGTCTTATTTCGGAGTTCATTATAATAAAACACTACAGTTTGCAGCTGTCAGTATTTAGAAATATTATGTCCAATTCTTTTACTTTATGGTTGTCAAATTTGGCATGTGCGTGCATGTATGTATGCATGTATAAATTTATGTACATGTGTTTGGGTATGTGTGTGCATATTGTTTGTTCGTTGGTGTGTGTGTGTGTGTGTGTGTGTGTGTGTGCGCGCGCGTGCGTGCGTGCGTGTGTGTGTGTGTGTTTGTGTGCTCGTGCGTGCGCGATCGCGCGCGCTTGCGTAACTTAGTGTGGGCGTGTGCTCGTGCTAGTATGTGATGGCTATCGCCGATCATCCCCCCTACTCCTCGGTACGGATTTACGCCCCTGATATAATTATGATCATACTGGGTAAGATTTACATGTTTAATTTGTCTGCAAAACGTGTGAAACTGTATGCCAAGAAACGAATTTGAATTCACGAAAGACGCTATTACTATTACGTAATCGCGAATCGTCTCGCTTTAAATTGAATGAAAAATTTACGAAAAAGAAACACGTTTTAATTCGAATGAAAATGAAATGTTTTTGAATGATCGTTTTAGGAATTTAAATGCTAAAAAACGAATTTGAACGAAAAATTACAGCTGCGGTGACAGAATCAGCGAAATTGAATGAACATGAAGTGAATTTGTGTGGCCAACTTGATTGATTGATTGATTGATTTTATTTATTTCATTTCACATAACAATTGTTTGCAGAATAAAGAATATAGTTGACAAAGTAAGATCAAAATTATGAAATGAAACAGGAACCTACTGGAAAGCATAGCTTGTTTTTTTAGGTTCCCAAGAATAAATATAGTATGAACATTATTATCATAAATCATTTTAAAGTGTCTTAAAATCACAGTAAAATAGATATCATATAATAACATATTTTCGTAAACCATTTTAAAGTATCTAAATAATCAACAACAACAAATACAAAAAGAAAAGAATGAGAAAACGGGACACAAAGGACAGGAAAATTACATAAAAGGATAAGACAAGACATGAAAAAACAAGTCATAACACGACAAGAAAAACAAGACAGGATGGGACAAGACACACAAAAGGACATGACAGGACAAAACAAGACAAAAACAAAGCTGCACACAACAGAAGTTAGAAGAAGAGGGAGAGAGGGAGAGAGAGGGAGAGAGAGAGAGAGAGAGAGAGAGTGTGAAACAGGGGAGATGTAAGAAGTTTAACCTGTAGTAGACATATATTTTTGTATTAAATTCTTTGGAACACTCTACTAAAACTATAATATGTGGGTTTATTTCTAACTGGATCTGAAAGAGAGTTCCAAAGTTTTGGACCTGAAAATACAAAGGATTTATTTGAGAGCAAAGTTCTTGTTTTTGGTAGATGAAAAAGCTCGGCAGACCGAGTAGGATAATGAAGAATATTGACATTCTTTGAAAACATTGAATACAAAACATTTGGCAGTTCATTTCTATTTAAATTATACATGAATATTCCCAGATTATAGTTGTATAAATCTGTTATCTTGAGGATACTATGTGTGTGAAAAAGTGAATCCGTGTGCGCTCGAAAATCAGAATGACCTATAACACGTAGCGCTTTTTTCTGGAGTAATAAAATTCTATTCAAAAGATAGTCAGCACAATTGCCCCAGGCTATAATACCGTAGTTTAAGTGTGGGAGGATCAACGTTGAATACAGGTTTAATAATATACGAGTTGGAAAGTAAAATTTGACCTTGTTTAGAATGCCAATATTTCTTGAAATAACTTTACAAATATTATCTACGTGTTCCTTCCAGGAAATCTTTTCATCTATCGTTATTCCCAGAAATTTAGTATTTAAAACTCTTTGAGTAATGTTACAATCAAAAACAACATTGCCTGGAAGTTCATTTATTATGTTACTGAAGAGCATGTAGTTCGTCTTTTGCAGATTGAGAGATAATTTATTGGCTTTAATCCATTCTGAAACACATTTTAATTCCTGGTTGATGGTGGAAAGCAAAATATGTGGGCCCTTATGGGAAAAGAAAAAATTTGAGTCGTCAGCAAAAAGAATAAAAGATAAAACCTCCGAAGACTTACAGAAATCATTAATATAAATGAGATTAATAATAATATTAATAAATTAATATAACTTACGAAAGTGACCGAGAAATCCTATACATGCATAGCAGCCAGAGCCTCTATATTTGATATCTGCATAGTAGGTATACAAATATACACTATTTGAGTCACCAAAAAAAAGAAGAAAATATGTTATTTTCATTAAATTAAGATTTGAAGGAAAAAAAATGATTCAATTCAACAACAAAAAAATCACTTTTTTTTTTTCAACTCCCAAATAGTAAACCAAAAAACTACTCTCATATAGTACTTTCTAAAAATAGGTCAAATATTTTTGGTCATGTGACAAGCTCTCAACCAATCAAAAGCTAACAAATTTTTGATGCAGGATATAATACCTACTATTACGAGAAGAGACAGCGTCTGCTACGGACGTGCCTCCTCCGAGCTCCGGTGTTCGATCGAATTGAATTGAATCTTCAACTGACACCAAATTTACTCAATTTTCTTTTTGGATTGCCAGCCCCAGTCTATTTGGAATATACATTTTGTGAATTCACCACTACTACTCTTCGGAATTTCATTTGTGGAATATATCAAAATTGTTTCTCCGATTGTCGGAAACCACGCTCAATTTTGTATTTGGCGCCAAATATATCACGTGACCAAGCGATTGGTCTCGGTGAAAGGAAACCAATTATCTTTTTCCGACCTAACTCCGTATAGTATTTGAATTATTTTTGTGTATTGGGATTGCCAGCAAGAGGTAAGCAATATTTTCGGGCATTTTTCTGCACTGCACTGTATGCTACATTAACCAACATAACTAACTTGGAGCAACACCCATTCCCGAAGGCCGCCTGATATGGCGGCCTACAACCCCCTTAAACCCCATAAGATATTTCTCATCAGAGATAGAAGGTGACACAGAAGAGGAGGCATGCAATAATAGCTTCATCCCCGTAGAAAAGAAAAATGCAAAGAAACACCCTAGGAGAGCTCGGCCACGAGAAGACAGCCACAGTATAGAAAGTTTAAAGGCACAGTCGGGGTCGGATAGCGATAGCCCCATATTTCAAGAAGCCCGAGCCGACCCACATCAATCTTCCACAACCCAAGATGAACTAAAAGTACTACTCATCCCAATTGAATCCAAAAAAAATCTAGGACACGTGAACCCCATAAAAATAGCAAAAGAAATAGAGAAATGTGCAGGACCCACCAAAATAGAATTTGTTAAAAGAATCCAAAACGGTTTATTGATCAAATGTCAGAACATAAAACAACATAAGGCAATCTCAAACATATCGGAAATAGGCGGTATCCCAGTTAAGGTAAAAGAACGATCAAAAACAGTAAAAGGAGTAATAACAGGAGTTCATCCAGATATTACAGAAGAAGAAATCACTGAAGCGCTCAAAATCTACAAATGCGCAAATGCTAAAAGAATCACGAGGAAAATAAAGAAAAACCACCCTGAAACCAAGAGCAGTTCGTCAACCGAAACCCCTAACCCTACCGACATGCCCACCAAAGCAGTCATCCTATCCTTTGAAAGTAAAACGATACCAAAACAAATCATACTATTCTATCAGGAATTTAAGTAAAAGAATTCATCCCCCCTGTCCCCAGATGTTTCAAATGTCAACGCATGGGACATGTAATTTCGCAATGCAATAGCAAGCAAAGATGCGTCAGGTGTGGAGAAGACCACCCTTTCGACCAATGTCCCAGAAAATCTAATCCCTTTTGTGTTAACTGCAAAGGAAACCACTCAGCACAATTCAAAGGATGCATC
>JAVYIG010014058.1:0-43675 GCA_035222895.1 Strongylocentrotus droebachiensis
GGGGAAAACTGAATTCAGACAAGGATTAAGAGTCGAGAATGGTACAATAAATCGTCTTCTTTTTATAATAATTAATGAAAGTTCAAAGCTTTCGCGCGTAATGGGTGTGGGGGGGGGGGGGGGGAACAGCGAGCTGCCCGAATATGAATTTTTGATATCTTTTCTCGTTTATCTTGGTGATAAATAACACTTTCACAAAATACATATTATGCTCAAATTTTTGCTCGCTCGTTTCGCTCACTAGCCGAATTGTGAACTAGAAAGATCCCTTTTCGGGCAAGAGGCTTTAGCCCCCCCCCCCACCCCCCCCCCCGATGAAAATGTCAAAAAAATGTATATTTTAAAAACGGGGAATGTTTATATCGGACAAGAGACGTTAAGTGAGCTTGCCCCCTTTCCAAAATTGTGCCTGCTTGTAGGTACCGGTATTGTGCTTCTAATATGACCTTGTCAGTATTGGTATGTTGAGTTGAAAAAATGGTCTGCGCATTTTTCAAATTTCCGTTCCCCCCCCCCCTATTGGAAAATTCTTGATCCGCGCCGGGGCGTACTAATGGGGGGGGGGGAGGGGGGGAGGTAGGTAGATACTAGGCTTATGGTCAGGTCCAATCCGCTCAATAATGTAGGTCCATAAGTCCTAATACAAATTACTTTCTACAAACAAATTATTGTCGTATAAACAATTACAAGTTTCTTAAATAGCAAGCGAAAATGGATAATGGGCCTGCTTGGCGTACTTAATATCTCAGTGGCGTAGCCTGGATAAGATCAGTCGGGGGCAGGGTGGTGGGGCAAGATTTCCAACAAGGAGGACAATTTACGATAGTACTACATGTGTGTTATGTTTTACTTTTTTTTTCGTCACCACATGAGCTCTATATAATTATCAAAGATAACAGATAAAATATAACTACTTTAAAAAGAGACAACTATTCAGGGCTATATGACGCCCCCCTACAGGACCAGGAACTTAGCCACGGGGGGGGGGGGCAACTATTAAGAATAACGATCCTATACTTTTATTATGAATAGCGAACCTCATTTCTTTTCATGAATATCGACCTTCATTTCGTATTATGAATAGCGACCCTCTTCTCCTCTTATGAAAAGCGAACCTCATTTCGTATTATGAATAGCGAACCTCTTCTCCTATTATGAATAGCGACCCTCTTCTCCTATTATGAATAGCGACCCTCTTCTCCTATTATGGATAGCGACCCTCATTTCTTATTATGAATAGCGAACCTCATTTCGTATTATGAATAGCGACCCTCATTTCGCATTATGAATAGCGACCCTCTTCTCTTATTATGAATAGCGACCCTCTTCTCCTATTATGAATAGCGACCCTCATTTCTTATTATGAATAGCGACCCTCATTTCGTATTATGAATAGCGACCCTCATTTCGTATTATGAATAGCGACCCTCTTCTCTTATTATGAATAGCGACCCTCTTCTCCTATTATGAATAGCGACCCTCATTTCTTATTATGAATAGCGACCCTCATTTCGTATTATGAATAGCGACCCTCATTTCGTATTATGAATAGCGACCCTCTTCTCTTATTACGAATAGCGACCCTCTTCTCCTATTATGAATAGCGACCCTCATTTCTTATTATGAATAGCGACCCTCATTTCGTATTATGAATAGCGACCCTCATTTCGTATTATGAATAGCGACCCTCTTCTCCTATTATGAATAGCGACCCTCTTCTCCTATTATGAATAGCAACCCTCTTTTCCTATTATGAATAGCGACCCTCATTTCTTATTATGAATAGCGACCCTCATTTCTTATTATGAATAGCGACCCTCTTCTCCTATTATGAATAGCGACCCTCTTCTCCTATTATGAATAGCGACCCTCTTCTCCTATTATGAATAGCGAACCTCTTCTCCTATTATGAATAGCGACCCTCTTCTCCTATTATGAATAGCGACCCTCTTCTCCTATTATGAATAGCGACCCTCATTTCGTATTATGAATAGCGACCCTCTTCTCCTATTATGAATAGCGACCCTCTTCTCCTATTATGAATAGCGACCCTCTTCTCCTATTATGAATAGCGACCCTCATTTCGTATTATGAATAGCGACCCTCTTCTCCTATTATGAATAGCGACCCTCTTCTCCTATTATGAATAGCGACCCTCTTCCCGTGTTATGAATGGCGACCCTTATAAGTAATGAACCTTATTTCGTATTATGAATAGCGACCCTCTTCTCCTATTATGAATAGCGACCCTCATTTCGTATTATGAATAGCGGTCCTTATGATTAATGACCCTTAATATGAATTATGAATAGCGACCCTCATCTCACGTTATGAATAGCGGTCCTTATGATTAACGAACCTTATTTCTTTATGAATAGCGACCCTCTTTTGCCATTATGAATAGCGGACCAGGAAGTACGGGAATTTACACGTTATGAATAACGGTCCTTATGAATAGCGGACCTTATGAATAGCGGTCCTTATGAATAGCGAATAGACCCCGCAGAATCATAGTTGCGTCAAGATGATAATATTCTCTGGTGGAGGGATATTTATAGCCTAAGAAGTAGTAACCAGGGGTTTCTAGTTTTTAGTATCTTCACCATGCATTCAAATAATTATTAATTTATATATATTTATATATATTTGGGGTACAGTTAATGATATTGATATGAGCAATCTTCATTTTCTGTATCTTTCCTTTGAAAAATATGCTGAGATTATTTGGGCTGGAGTATATATGACAAATTCCTCTCATAGTGCAGTAAATCTTAAAACCAACATGCAGGTTTTCACAATTTGTATGTGCATTTTAGGGCAGATACGACTGTAATAAGAGAACAAATAGAAGGCATTGAGAATATTCAATTCAAATAAATTGTAAACTACAAGTTAGAAAATAGACATGTATTTAGGAATGTTATCTTTAAATTCTACTTTAATACAGACTTTGAATTATTATGTATTTTGTATTGAAAACAATATAATTTCCCCTAATACCTGGTTGCGAAGGCTACTAACTTTTAGATTACTTTCAGTATAATTATGTACATTTGATACAAAGGAATAGATCCAGACTGACATGGCTTTTTGGACATTAATATTAGTATCTAACTATGTACTGTAGTTGTAAATTATTAAAGGAAGTATCAATTAGATTATAATTATTTAGAACAAATTAGCAGTTAGAGCTTCAAATCTAACTTTTATGGTTGCACATTAAGGAATTATCAGTTAAATAACATTGAACAGAGCTTTTTTTTTATTTAAACAGATTTTCTTATAGAACTAAGAATAAATTTCGCAAGTGAAATCTGTTTTAACTTTTTCTAATTTTCTCAACGAACCCTTTCATTCATGCACGCAGTAGGGTAACCTTATTTAGCTTTAGTCATCACAAGTTAAAGATACTACTTAAGTTTTGTTAATACATTTATAACAAAAATCACTCTAAAACTTGAGTGGCAAACATGACATGAAATTCCTTTGGAATTATCCCTATAGTTATGTCATCTAGTCATTTATAAAGGGTTATTCATTTTGATTAGAATACCTTCAATCTTCATTGAAATTGGACATGAATTTTTCCTTTCCAGAATTTAAATTCTTGTAAAATATTAAATTTGATGATATTTTTATAACTATATTTTTAGACAAATTCACAGATGATTCAGTTACTATCATGTCAAAATCTGAAATAATACTTTAGAATAAGCTGAAATAAACTCATGATCCGTATAAATGTGACTTGCTGATATTATTACCAGCAAAATGCAAGTCATTTCAAATTAAAGGTACTATGTCCCTTTTGCAGCCAACCTCAAATTCTGTAGAACTTTGCAGGCATTATGAAAATGTCATGTATGTCCTATCTGTGAAATTTAAACGTTAACAGTGTCCTCATATTCAAATTATGCAAGGAAACCCGTTTACTTGCTAGACTTCACTGTCAGACACTATTAAGTGACTGACTGGCTTTTTTTCTTCTTTGGTAATAATATACATGAAAATTGTAAAGGGTACATGAGCATTTGTCTACATCAATAACCCACTTCTTGTGATGGCCAAGATTAAACTGATTGAATCTTTGCGCAGCATAAAACGTATGACCATTCGGTACAATTGTCTGAAAATCAAGACTAGTACTTTTGGGCTCTATAGCCCTAAAGTCGATTTGACAACTAATAGTCGTTATTTTCCCACTTGAAGACATTTTCAAGCCCCACCTTTTTTAGGGAAGTTCTAAATTAGTATTATCTTTCAAATGCAGTTGGAATTTAACTTTTTCATTTTTTGGGCCTGCAAATGGGACATAGTACCTTTAAAATGTGAAGTTGTGCCTGTTGTATATTCCATCATTAACCATAATAATCCCTGTGAAAAGAAGAAACCTTGCATTGTTTCCTTTTCTCATCTGTTGTGTATAATTTTTAATCCCATCATGCAGAAATTCCTTTGATTTGGCATTGGCGTAAGCAACAATCATTAACTTTTTTAGTAGACTGGTACTTTTTAAGTAGCATGGTTGGCTTCCCATTTAAGTTTCCAATATTGTGGTGGGCTCTGTCTGTTTTGTTACTATGGTGATCTTGTGCTACCTGTTCTAGTATAGCTGGTGATGTATTCTATCTGAAAAAATGCATCAGATTATATCTGTGCAATTTAATTTTGCAACTTTATTATGGCAGCATGGTTATAACATTTCTCTGCAATTATTTCCTCTGTGCATGTGTACCCTTCTCCCTTTGTGCTTCAATTGTCATTGGTATTGGTGTTGGTTGTTTGTTTTGTGGCAAAGTGGCAACTTCTAAATACAGGTGCATCGGTTTTAGGTATCAAAATGAGATGGGGAGACACTTGAGTAGCTCAGGTGTCCACTCTCAATGCAGTTGATACACTATTCAAAGATTTATGTTTATTTTCAGTTATATTTGTAGAAGTGAAATTACAGTAACATTGTTTCATGATCAGATGTCAAGTATTGGAAATTGGAAACGAGTGGGTTTTTTTCAGTGGAAAATTAGTTTGGAAGTACAGTAGCTCTTTGAGATGCAAGGTAGTGAATAACCTTTGCATTAATAGTTAATGGGAGCTGCATATTATCTGTTCAGAGCCAGAAGGGAGTTATCTCTGTGTAGAATGGTATATGATTTAACGCTATTCTGGCTCAAAGCAGATTAATGTCTGGTGAGAGCCAGTAGGCTGTTAACTCAAGATGTTAAAGGAAAACACTTTTCTGCCTCACAGCAAAGGATAAATTATGATCAATGCGCAGTGGCTGGTATAGCTTTGTTTGAAACAGAATGAAATAGACCCCATTGTAAACAACACATGCCACCATATTTGTAATCGTAATCAGTGGCAGATTGGGGGTGCCCCCTCTATTAGTTTCTCAAGCATTTTTCTTTGAAAGAAAAAAAATTGCATGCCCCCTTTGTTTAAGTCATTTCCATCGCATGCTCGAAAATATTTTATCCTCAAAAGGTGCATGCCCTCAATACCCCCCTTTAGTCCAGAATCATAGATCTACAACTGCAAATCATAACCAGTAATACAAATTACTGATGGATGTATAAGCTGCCCCCCCCCCCCAAAAAAAAAGAGTCTTGCAGTACTAAGAAAATAGTCTCAAACTTATTCATGCTCATGTATGGGGTATTTATTTTCATCTTGATTTTATTTGAATTATTAGAAGATTTTTGTCCATGCATGGAGCATTTAATTTCAACATGATATTATTTGAATTATTAGATGATATTTGTATTGCTATACAATGTTATTGTTTTTAAAGTCTTTGCAGACTGCATGCATGGTCAAAAGGATAAGGTATGAGGTAACAAAATTCATTCTGCTTTAGAAGAGTTTTTCATTCTTTCAACTTTCAAGAGCAGATATATTTCTCTCGCTTCTTTCCCTGACCTGAGTTTTCAAGCTCAGTCAAAACAATTGTACTTTGTAAGACCGCACTCTCGATGGCTGCAGCCCATTGGACAGATGGCCTGAGATGGAGTTTGACAGCCCACAGTACTCATAAGGCCTGTCCTCATCAGCTCGAGTTTGCCAAATAACCCGCTATTTTAACTATCCTGATCGCAAATGAACCAGTTAATTTGCGTCTTCATCAGCCCACAGTTTCAGTTAGCTGGGTATTTGGTAGAGAATATATCCTGAGAAATCTTGGTCTTGTTACCAAAATATCTCGCTGTTTGCAGGAAATAGCAGGCTAATTTTCGCCCGTCTGAGCTAGTTTGTGATGAGCGTATCGGTCTGGTGAAGACGCAATTTCAAGCTTCGGGATAATATCCTGAGTCTGAAAACAGCGGGTCATTTGGCAAACTCGAGCTGATGAAGATAGGAATAGTCCACAAGAATATCTAATGACTTATCTTAGGGATCATTAGATCAATGGGTGTCCACAAGACCGACAAGGCCTGACAAATTTTCTTGAAGTTTAGAAGAACGATGATTCGATCAAGCTGGAGACCAACAGGACATTGTGCCAGTGTATCTAAGGTTATATAAGACTGACATGCCCGAGACTAACATGACTTTACAACAACTTTTCCTGATTGCTCATAAGACCGACGCCAAGGGAGACCGACGCACAGGGAGACCGACAGACCTTCTGTCAACTTATCTTACATTTTCTGAGATCATCTTTCTCATGGGCCATCAATCAATGGGGTTGTCCCCCTCTACTTGAATCATTTCTTTTACTATGTATTCACCCTTTTGTAATCCCATCAGTCATATACCTACACCGTATTAGCACAGAGCTCAATGACTCCCTGATTTTGTTTTGTCTGGTTCGCTGGATCATGCTGAAGACTTTGCTAGAGTTGCTTGTGTGCATGACTGCATATATGTTTGATATTGAATCACAAGATAAACTGTTGTCCTCTGACAGTACTAGAAGAAGAGATGCATAGTATTTTGAATAATAATTCTGTTCTTCATTATGTCTTCATTATTGATAAGCAGATGTACAGATTTATTCATTTCTGTGGTGATAAATATGAAGGAAGTGAAGAAAGTATTAATATATCCATGGCCCAACACTGAAAGTTGGCCGGTAAAGTAGTAAACACTGCCCCCCCCCCCCTCCTAAGTGGTAAAATGTAAACTAGAACCTTGTTTTGACAGACCTCTAAAGTTTTTTGTTTAGTTTTTTAATGGAAACCAGGGCCCCGTCTTATAAAGTTGATATCAATCAAAACTATATACATATTAGAGATAGGGGACTGCAAACCATTAATTGAAGGACTTAGGATAGATTGGATCGATCATAACTCTGTATAAGATGGGCCCAGGGCTTTGGGCACCCCAAATGTTTTGCTGCAACTCTCATGATGACTTAAGATTGATCTTTTACTTTGATTATCATGCCATCTATATACTGTCACTCACACTTATAATAGTGCATGCACAATCGAGTACACGCAGATCTATAAACCTTGCAATTTATTAGAGCTTGTCTTTAGACATGTGTGAAATTTGAATTGTTATGTTTATCAAGCTCAAAATACTTTGCATGCATGAAATTTACATTGGAATTTTTGTCTGTCCTATGTATCGAACATTATCAATAAACCAAGAATATACATGTACAAATGTAGTTGATACAATTGAAATTTAATGATGTCTGAAAGACAACAGCTATTCTATATTCTAAAACCTGTGATATATTTGAAATATACATTTTCAGCTACTGGTATTTTAAATGCATTTTTCATACTAGTACTAAGTTGGAGCTATATTATTTATATCCTTTTTATTTTCTTCATAATTTGTTCAAGTTATTCTACCTTATAATACCAGGTAGCGTTAATTTGATGTCTTCAAACTTTTTATCCATAGACGATAACCCAAATCGAAGCAATAATTTGATCTTCACAACATTGTAAGGAGGAATTTATTAATTTTTAGATTTAGAATTTGCAAGTTTGATTCAGGTTGGGGTTTCTGATTTGAGCACGGGTGATTTAAAGCACTGATTAACCATAATTTAGAAAACACCATTTAGTTTCTTCCATTTCTTGTAAAATGTATATCATTTATATTAAAATCTCAGATTTAATCACATTCCTCTTCTAAAATTGAAAAAAAAAATTAATAAAATTGCCAACCCTGGAATTCTCTGCTTATATAAACATTCCTCCTCTGCCAATACCCATCGTATATTTGTTTCATTATCTATTCCCTTATTGATTGATGATTATATGTCATTTTCTTTCTTTACTCCTTTGCACGCATATCATCATTTTTGCTCTAGCCTCACTTACCCAGAGAGCAAGATACCCCATGAGTCTCCAAAGTCAGTCTTTCTTTGCATGCGTATTTGTACTATCTCTTTGAATAATTTGAGATTTGGGGCATATTGATCTTGGTTGGATTTGACATTTGGGAATCTTCAATGTGTTTATTTTGGGTATGTTGGGGTGTATCCTTCACCTTTATTTGTCTAGCTTTTGTATGTATACCCTGTATATGTACATGTGACTACCGGTAGTACAGTTTGAAACTTTAAAATGAAATCAGTGAGTTTCTCTGGTTTTTAAGGAACTAGGTGGCTGTAATACTTCGATGGGTTTTGAATAAATACCAAAAGTGGTATTCTGACATTTTGGAATCATAAATGTGTTTGCCGGTATGTTGGGTCTGTTGGGGGTGTATTCTTCACCTTTATTTGTCTGGCTTTTGTACAAGTACCCTGTATGTATATGTGTATAATTATGTGACTAGTACATTTGGAAACAAGGTCAGTGAGTTTCTCTGATCATTAAGGAACTAGGTGGCTGTTAATCTCCGATGAGTTTTTAATAAATAACAAAAAGGCGATATTCTGACATGTGGGAATCTTAAATGTGTTTATGTTGGGTCTGAATGGGTGTATTCTTCACCTTTTATTTTGTCTGGTTTTCGTACAAGTACACTGTATATATGTGACTTGTACAGTTTGAAACTTTGAAATGAAATCAGTGAGTTTCTCTGGTCGTTCATGGCTGTAAAGCTGTGATGAGTTTTAAACCAAAGGCGGTATTCTGACGTTTGAGAATCTGAAATGCGTTTATGTTGGGTATGTTGGGTGTATTCTTCACCTTTATTTGTCTGGCTTTTGTGCAAGTACACTGTATATGGGTCTAATACAGTTTGAAATAAAAATCAGTAAGTTTCGCTGGTCGTTAGGGAACTAGGTGGCTGTAAAGCTTTGATGGGTTTTTAATAAATACCAAAGGCGGTATTCTGACATTTGGAAATCTTAAATGTGTTTATGTTAGGGTGTATTCTTCGCCTTTATTTGTCTGACTTTCGTTCTAGTACACTGTATATGTGACATGTACAGTTTGAAATGAAGTCTGTGGGGTTTCTCTATTTTTTTAAAGGAACTATGAGGCTGTGAAACAGTGATGTGTTTTTAATTGGCGGTATTCTGACATTTGGGAATCTGAAATGTGTTTATGTTGGGCATGTCTTGTTTTTTCTCCTTTTTTATTTTGTCCGGCTTTCATACAAGTACACTGTATATGGGTCTAATACAGTTTGAAATGAAATCAGTGAGTTTCTCTGGTCGTTAAGGAACTAGATGGCTGTAAAGCTCTGATGAGATGAGAATAAATACCAAAGGCATTATTCTGAAAAACTAATGAGCCCATTCGTAGTGAGAGGTATTTAAATTGTCATGACAAATGTAAGGAGTTATGAATTTGGTTGGTAACTGTACAGAAGTGATCGCATACACAGATAGTTCATGCAGTCATCCATACAATCATCTATAAACTCTATATGCTTTAGATATTTGTTGACAACTAAAAAGACCTCTCACCTAACAGGGATAACATATTTTCAGGAATGTTGGTGTGGTTATACTGTTTCCAGTTCACAATTTGTCATATGGGATTAAAGATTTGCACATATTTTTGTAGGTGTTGGAAGAAAGTAAAGTCTGTTGAATGAGGTACCTGGTTTGATGGTTCGAGGAATAATGCCTTACCAAAGGGCACTAGCGCAAACAAAAATTGTTTTTAAATCTGGGACCTCCCAGGTACGAGACCACTGCTCAACCACTTAGCCATAACGCCTCCTATACTTGTAGAGCAAGTTTTATCTATTAGCTATTCAGTGTGGTAACTGGTTTTGTTTTGGTAGAAGGGAGACTACCTATCAGTGTCCAGTGGTATTAAGAATTTTGTAGGCAACTTGTACATGAATAGTTCATTATTGTTACAGGTGCATATACACAGCTATGGCAAAGTTATGAAGGTGAATACAACTACAAATTTAAAAAAGAAGAAAAATAATCATATATCACTGATTTCATAAACTGAAATGACTGAACATTCATAAATTACAAATTCAAACAAAGAAATCATATTTACATTTATCACTGATTTCATACATTTTGAGCATTCATAAATTACAAATTCAACCGAAAAAAGATATTATCATCACTGATTTCATTCACTCTGAGCATTCACAAATTACACAAAAAACAGAGAAATAATCATATATCACTGATTCCATACACTGAGCATTCACAATTACAATTTCAAAAAAAAGAAATCATATACATTTTGAGCATTCATAAATTACGAATTCAACCTATAAAGAAATAATCATGACTGATTTCGTACACTGAGCATTCACAAATTACGAATTCAACCAACAAAAAAATAAATCATCATATCGTCGCCTGGCTTGCAGAAGGGCGTGACATTTCTAGAAAGGCAGATTTTGCATCCAGTGTCGTTTTTTTAATTTATTCTCTTCTTCTGGACATGGACAGTCTAAAGGAAATTGTCTACTTATCTCAAAATGTTTTTAATGGTGTGATATATATATATTCATTATTTAAGTGTGAGATTTGTCCCATATTTTCTGATTTCTTACTATCATTTCCCCCATTTAATTTGAATATATGCCTTGCATTTTACTCTCTGTGTCCCAGTTCATTTAACTGGGGTTTAGGAAACATTTCTTTTTCCAGAAACTTCTAAATTTCTTTTAATAATCATTAATTTGAATGTACTCCTCCACACATGCAATTTCTAAATTTCTTTTTAAATATACATTGATTTTAACATTCTTCTCCAAACTTGAAATATCCAAGCATAAAGCTCATATTATTAACCTTATATTCCAAATTTCTACTCTCATACTTCTCTCATACAATTACTACTCAATCGCCATTGACCTTTCATTTATTCCTTGGTCAGATTGGCCCATGTTAAGGCTTGGAAAGGCAAGCACAAAGAGTATGGTACTAGCGCTGCCGCCCTTTGTAAGTAACTCAATGATTCAACGTGATTGTCCCACATCTGTAATGTCCAAGGTCTGCATCCATAAGACTACATAGCCATGAACATTATCCGACGTGCTTGCATATTGCTATTCCATTTATATTGTGTTTTGTGTTTGTACCATTTACACTCTGTGCGCTATAAGGCAAAAGTTATGTTGAGCGAGCTGAACTCAGATAATTTGTGTATGAAACATACAAACAAATGCAAATTTGCAAAATTTGCACAGAGAAATAAAAACAAACTCTCAATATCGATGTAAGATCAAAAGCATTCCTTGTCTGCACATGACTGTCTGTCTGTAACTACATTGTAAATAATTCCTGAATATCAGGTTCCAATTTGACAGTTTAATGGTACAACAAGCCAACATTGTTGGGATCATGAAAGCTTGAAGCTTCATGCTGTTCTATTGTAAGCTGCATATATTTGTTTGATTGCAATGAATTATAACAAATCATTTGCAATTATTTTGAAAAAAATATACAATTTCAACTCCAGGTATGAGCTAAGGACAAGTTAATAGGCATACAATTATGTTAAGAATAATTACTTTACGATTCTATCATGTAGATGAATACTTAAAAACTATGGTAACGGATAACTGTCTCGTTCAATATATGGAAAGTTTTAAAAATTACAAAAATGATACTGCAACATACTCCATCAAGATTCACAGCCTTTTGCTCTACTTTAGGTTTGCTATTAGGAGCTTGCTGTTGACCATGAATTATTTCAGTTAGCCAAATTAAAGATAAAATATAAGAATAATGGAAACATTTGCCCACATACGGTCAAACCTGTCTTAGTGGCCACCTCTCTCTAAAGACCACCTGTCTATAGTGGTCACTCATATAGCATCCCTGTAGAAGGATAAAATATGTGTAACTGTTGAGTGTTAAAGAGCCTGTCTAAGATGACTACCTGTCTACAGTGGCCATATTTTGTGTTTTCAGGGGGTGACCTTAATATACAGGTTTGACTTCACTTCATTTAAGTCTTTAAAACTGACTGGGAGACATTATAATAGCATTCATTATCATCATCATCATCGTTATTGATCACAACGTACGTGTACATGCACATATTCATTAAGTACAGCAAAACATTTGTTTGTTCAAGAATGGTGGAAAAAGATTTCACCCATCACACTGTGCACGAGAGCCATTCCGAATTCTGCTTGCTTGAAGGATGAACCAATCTCATTCATCACATTCTGTTGAAAAGGAGGGAAACTCCTCATTAGCATATTCTCTATTGGGAGCCAGAAGGGGATTCATTCACATTCTTTCACACAGAGTCAGCGCCTTTCTGACATTTCATGTATAACAGTATTCAGAAGATGTAGAGATACTAGATTTAATTGTGTTATTGAAATTGAGAAGTACTGTACCGGTAATCACCTCTCGTCTATTCAAGACTAGAATCATGAATAGATTAAACAAGCAGTTATGCTAATGATTCTTTAAAAACAAAACACAATCCCCACCTTGTGGTGAAACTGGCAGAAAGGTTGAATACTAGATTTTATCGCAAATAATTTTCTGTTTTACAGTGTTGGAAATTGATGTGTGGGAGATATACAGTAAAAAAAAAAATAGAAACTATAGAATATATGAAGTTGTGTATGGACTTTATTCTGTTTTTTTTAATATGGGCCATCTGAAGGGTATAAGTATTTTAAAGAAATGGAACACATGTGTCCTATTTTTGTTGGTTTCATTTGACGCTTCTGCAATTTTGAAACTGGACCCTACTTTGATTCTGTTACATGTAGGTGATTTGCAACTAATGCTGAAGCATTAAGCTGCATACCACCTCATCATAATGCACTTGTATAATCATTGCAATTTGCAAGTATGCTTACCATCCATATTTGGCATTCATCATTTGCTTCAAGACATATTATGCATGCTTCCTTGCTCTCATTCTCTTTGTCTTAATATTTTTTATTTCGTTTTTTTTTCTCACACATTGCCATTTGTTTTATTACCGGTAATGCATATATGTAATTTTTTTTTTACACAAAAATTATCTGTTTTTGTTTCCATCTAAATGTCATTACATTCCTCCGTTTTTCAGTAATCATATGAATTGACTGCAAGTTATGAATATTGTTTAAGTAAAAATAAAATTATACTTCTACTATTATTAAAAATGTTTATATGAAATATAATTTTTTTTCTACTGACATCTGTTTATAAGTATTTACAGTAGGGAATTATTTGAAATATTAAACAGGAATACTTTTGAATGCATACTTAAGAAATAAAGTAGGTGACCACTCTGAAAAGTGCTTTTTATATCTTGCTAAAGTTGCTCCGGACTAGCAGTTATTGCTCTTAAAGCCCAAGTCCACTCCAAAAATAACTTACTTTCAATAGAAGCAGAAAAATCAGACTAACCAATCAAAAACAAATCTGAGCAAAATCGGATAACTAATAAGAAAGTTATGAATGTTTAATGACATTAAAAAACTTTGAAAATCAGTAGACAAATTGGCAACTCACTCATGAGTCTGTGACGTCATTTCTTCACTATCCATTAATTATTTTCTTTATATTGATGACATATATTTCCTATTTTCTCCTTAAGAATCTCATTTCTTCACACCAGCATCCAAGTTAGATTAATAGTACCGGTAATATGTTTTTGTGTGGATGCACTAATATAGAGTACCAGGTAATTTTTTCCAGTTAAATCATGAAAAATGTGAATTTGGATAAACTATTTATATAAAAATCACTAATTATGAATATACAATATTCAGAAAATAGTATAAATTCTTCAAAGTTCATGAAATATTTTGTGAAATGTCATGCACGCAATATGATACAAATCATATAACCTGGGCAAAGGCATGGGGAAATCAAGTTTTGGGGAATAAAAAGGGAATTTAATTGGATTAAACCATATAGAGCATTTGATAAATAGTGAGGACATGACGTCACAAACTGATAACCATCTTGGCAATTTGTGTTGTGATTCTCATTGTTCATAGTTTTACATACTTTTTCATAAATTCATAACTTTCTTATTAGTTATCTGATTTTGCTCAAACTTTTTTTGATTGGTTTGTCTAATTTTTCTGCTTTTATTGAAAGTAACTTATTTTTCGAGTGGACTTGTCCTTTAATCACTATAATTGCTAATTTATTGTTTTATCTTTTCATTTCTATCTTGTTTTTTAGGAACACCCTGGAAAGTACTACAGAAGTCATTGGATGATGATAATGGACTTCTTCTCTTTGCTCTTCTTTTCTTTCATTCTTCACTCAATCATTCCACCTTGGACTTCAAAGAAAGGCGGATACACCACTCTTCAGCCTCCCAAGCCTAACACCGGTGATTCTAGCACCATTACCCCACCGTGCTACCCATGCACAAGACACTCAAGTGTATATTCTCTAAGGTGTAAGGTGTTAAATGTAGTGTGCCTGTGATGCAGCACCGGACATAAAGCAAAGTGCAGTGTTAGAGGATAAATTCAATGAATGTGATATGAATGCATGCTATGATTTTGGATGTGCTGCATGCATGTATATCATCCCTTTTGAGCCAGAAAGGAGTTAATTCTGTGTTAAAGGATATATAATGAACGCCCTTCTGGATCCAAACAGACGATAATAACAATAGCTTGTTAATATCAGGAAACTTTCAAACTACTGGATAAGCGTTTGTTGTCCAAAATCTATGTACGGTACACCAGTGAGCATTAACACACGTATGGGCCTGAAAGTCGCCCGTCTCCTCGTATCAAGGTAACTTTTAATTTGTAACACAACCCAGCATTCAGACCACCAGATTTTGTGGTAAAGCTATACAATAAGTAATTATCTCTTTTGTAGCCTGAACATCGTGTAGAGAAATGTCATATAACGGACCGTATGTTTGAGCGTTGTTTCAAACAGAAACTCAATCTAGAATGGGGGCCTGGCTATAGTCTGAACATCATATTATAGGACAATTGTATAACTTGATGTTATACAATGTTGTTTTCTAGTCTGTTTGTTCCCTGTATGATGATTCTTTACACTTCTTTACAAGAGTTTCATATAACTTGCCTTTAGTCTGAACGAGCTTTTAGACTCTGTTCTTGTGAAAAGAATAAATCATTTGTATTCTGACCTAAATTTATCTTCAAATCCAACATGCATGTATTTAGTCCAACATGGAGTGAAAGTTTGTGAAAGCTTATGATGTGCTGTTTCCGTTTCCTTTTTTTCTTCCTCTGAGTATATTCTCAATATCTTCTACATCAAATAGTCTTGTTTTCAAATATATTAACTTATTTTTGTAATTCCCCCGTTCCTTCAAGCTTTAAAAAAAGAATCATATTGTCAACTATTATTATCTAAGTATATGGTTATGGATAACCGTAGCTGATCGTAGAAGACTTAATTGGTAGTGGTAAGATATTCATAACTTGTTCAATCTTCTCTTTCTAAATTTTAATGTTTAACAATTACTTTTTTTTCCTTATTTTCTGGAGACAAACATACTCTTTTTAATCTGTACTATATTTTGACCCCTAAAATATATGGAAAAGTGCCTGCTTGCTTCTTCTTCATCAACTTTTAAGTGCACCATGAAGATCCTTTGTCTTGTTGGCAAAATATGATTTACCATGCCATGGCATTGCATACATTGTAACTAATATGTAAGGTACTTTTAATTTAGTTGATGTATTCTTATCAAATATCCTTCTCTCTATTTGCTTTGCTCTGAACTTGATACTGTTTCCAAACCGAGGTTGTGCAATGTACACAATGTAAATAATCGATTTGTGTCTGTTTGTATGATGATAACAAGTAGAGAATATCAACAAAGAAACAAAAGATTGTGTAATGATTTTACATAATAAAACTGTAATTGATGTACTTCAATATTACTATGCTATTTGTGAAAATTAGACCTGTTAGGACTCATTTTCTATTCATGATGATGTTATTTGATTTTATATGTGGTGATGTAGAATATTATGATTACCGGTAGAAATATTATATTTAGAAGAGATACATTATTATATTGCCATGATTTAATATTTGTAATATATATATTATGTTCAATTTTGTAATGACAAGTAGCGTATGATTATATCCAGGGATATGAAAGCCTACACTTTCTAGTGTGTATATTTAGGTTGCACTCTGCACTATGTATTCATGTATTAACATGTCTGCATGATCTGTTTAGTATTGTTTTAGCAGAATTGGATTTAAAACCTCAGCTTACATGTTTTCACATTGGCTATGCAGTAGGGGAAATTTATGTGAGATTATTTTATTTTCATTTATATACATGTATACATATATTTGCATGTGAATAGTGATGACTAAAAGTAAGAACAAGATGCTAAAGTGACATCATGTACTGCTTAAAATTGCATGTACATGTGTGTATACCACGATCACACAGGCTTACAAGAAATCAAACTAAGGGCAATAACCTTGTATATCACCTTATGAAATACATGTATATGGAAACATTACGAAGACATATTACATAATCAGATAAATAATGGCTTCTTATATAGCGCTAACATTCATCACGTTTTGAGACTGTGATGCTCATTCATGGCTCATCAAAATTACTAGTATGATAACTAGTACTCAAGTCTATCAGGTACCCGTTCACCTCACCTGGGTGAAGAGTGAGTGGCAGATGTATATTAACGTCTTGCCCAAGGACGTTAGTGCTAGGCTTGAAGGTGATTTCTATAGGCAATACACTATGATTTTGCCTTTGAGGTGATTTCTTGTAAGTCTGTGCGGTTGTTTTGAATCTATGATTACTATGAAATTATTCATTGGTATAATCATGATTCTAGTTTTTATCAGGTATTGAATAACACTTTTATTCTTGACTTGTACTTTATGGCATGTGGAACTATGTAAGAATTATGTTAATGATTTTATATTAAGTGACCTTGTGATGGTATTTATATCCTACAGGGTTTAGTCCATGTTTTTCTTAGCCGCAACTTATGTAGCTTTCATGAAAAACCTCAAAAGATATGAATTTTAAGAATTATACATGATTGAACAAAAGATATAGAGATATCATTTTACATAAAAATATTATCACGTTTTAGGATTTTGTTTTTAGTTAATAAGTAATGTGAAAACCTTCAGAGATGTTTTTAATGAGTCAGATAAGTCAACAAAACTAAACTTTTATTTCGAGTCAAATAATGGTATAAAAAACTGATCAATGTTTTATTACATGTAATGTCAACTAGAAACATCAATAAAATCTTTCTTTTATCTAAATAACACTTCACTGGTACAAAAAGCAGGTTTTGTAAGGTGTTCAGAGTATTCTTTTCATTAGATTTGGGAGTAAATACATTTTGCACATCAGCATATACCATGACGACATATTTAATTCAAGTTTATATGACACATATACATTTAGAATCATTTTCTAAATTTATTTTGTAATACCCTTTTTATGAATACCAAGGAAGTACATCCTCTCTCTCTCTCTCTCTATCTCCCCTTATATATCTCTCTCTCTCCACCCTCTCCCCCTATCTCTCCCTATCTCTCTCTCTCTCTCTTTCTCCCTTTCTCTATATCTCTCTTCCTCTGTCTCTCTATCTACAAGTATCTTTGTTTCATAAACACAAGTAATTAAAATGTGGTCAACACAGTCACAGAAATCAACAATGAAATATATCTGTCTTTGGTTGGAAATACATGCAGTTCTGGCATATTATCTAGAGGCTCTGACATAGGAAAATAAACTCTTCTGTCAAACAAATAATATTTTTTTCTTAGACCGCTATGTCACTTCTTGAAAATTCCATCCAGCCCTCCTGATGCTTTTGTTACATTGAAACTCTGTAATTTGATTCTTTCCAATCTTGTATGATCTCCTCAGTCTCTGTTCGTTCTCTCTCTCTCTGTACTGTCTGCCTCCCTAGTCTCCTCTCTTTCCCTCTTACAATCCATTCTGCTTAATTTCCAGTCAACACTCGATAAAAACCCATGTAACTTCAGCATCCCTAATGTGTGTCCTCTGCAGCCTTGCCAATCTCTTCCTCCTCATCCTCAGAGTCGTCCGATCCTGCACCCAGATTCTCTGGAGGTGAAGAAGTGGTCTTTGGAGAACTCTTCCCTCTCTTGCTTGCAGTGCTTCTGCTCGACTCTGTTGATGTTGTAGGTTTCTCATCCACCTACATGACAGAAAGAACAAAATATTCTTGAAAATAGAAAGAATTGGAGCATTTTGAATGGGGAGGGGGAGTTCAAATCATATTTTCAATAACAAATAAAGGGGAAAAAATTGCTAATTTTTCAATTTTCTTGGAGGAAGCGATGCCAAAATGTCATTTGCAGGTTATTGAAGACCTTGAAGGGCTGTTTTATTTTGTTTAGAACTAAAGAGCTTATTATCACATCCATGTTGTGATGTTGATATCTGAAATCCAATCCAACATCTAGTAATCAAGAGGAGCGCGATGCATCACAGAGTTCCAATCCGCCTCACCACCCAAACCCACTTTGGTGATAGAGTTTGAGGGTCGCTAGATTGATATATCCCACCGATGCCACCACTCACCGCATCACCAGGCACCAGCCGATCTCGAGACCGCGACGTTCCCTTCATAACACCCTCAACTCCGTCAAGTTTCATCTTCAAGGATGTTCCAGATCCTAGGTGACCTAGGTCCGTCTTGCTCTTGGTGACGGGCTTGCTGGCATCCTTGGGGGATCGTCGCGAGTTTTGGAAGGAGGGCCGTCCGGCAGTGTTACTGGGAGGGACCAGGCGGGCCGCGTCCTTGATGAGACCCGAGAGGGTCCCCCGACTGGTGGAGATCAGCTTGTGCTGTTCAAGCTCAAGCAGGTTGGACAGGATGTCTCCCTTTTTCTGGATTTCAAGGATTAAAATTGATATACAAAAGGTTTTGAACTTAAAGCCTATAATCAAGGACACTCACCTCTAATAAAACATATAAAGGTGCCATCAAAGGGGATGGGCTGGGCTATCGATATATAACATTCAGGCGCGGATCCACAATGGGGGCCCGACACCCCCCCCCCCCAGCAAAAAAAAGGTACAACATTAAAATGGTTACGTAAATTGTACCTTTTTAAAATAAAAAAGTAAAGCGCCCCCTTTTTTTTCGCCGATTTTTTTGTTTATTTTTTTAGTCCCGCGGTTTTACTGCGTCACATCTGAAAAAGACCTTGAAGCTATTTATCCACAAGGTGTGATTTGTTTTCTTCTTTTACTCACCCCGATATTTTTGAAGTTCACTGTATCTGGGGCTGGTGTCGAAGGTCGAGGCATGGAAGGTTTCGATTCTAGATCATCCTCTTCATTAAATTCATTCAGCTCCCAGAGTAGTCGAAATATCTGACAAATCAATCAACAAAACTCCATGAATTCGACCATTTTTTGTCACTCATATTTATGATAACAATATAGGCCTATTACAATCATTTACATGTATAAAGCGCATTACGTTCATACTTAAATGCGATGTACAATGTTTTATTGTTACTCGTTCTCACTGGATTTCAAGCCCACGCATAATTCATAATTGTGCACCATCTCCGCTTCCTTGGGATTTGCACCGTCCACATGCATGCATGTAGATCGTCTCTGATCTTGAGTTTTCTTCATGAGCCGAGATGAGGACGATGTAGTTTTGAAACTTTTCCGTCCCCGTACGATGTTTTGTTATTGTATATTTTCACTATTTGTTTGTTTATTTGTTTTTGTTTGTATTTGTACGAACCTTGTCGAGGTCATCTCTGATCGTCTGGTATTCAGCAAGATTGTCTTCAAGAGCCGAGATGAGGACGATGTAGTTCTGAAACTTTTCTGTCGTCAGATACTTGAAATCCTGCAGGAGATATGCGATGAAACATAAGGGCGTATGTCATGCATCTCTCTATACATAAATATCTCATCTCTCTCTCTCTCTCTCTCTCTCTCTCTCTCTCTCTCTCTCTCTCTCTTTCCTTCCCATTATTCTCATCGCACCTATCTACGAGCTGAGCTAAGGATTAATATGTAATTCTTAAACATTTGTGTGTTTTTGTTCTGATATATTTTCAATCCTGCAATAGATATCATAAAAACGATCGCAAAGACTTTCGAAAATTCAACTTCAGGCATTTCCAAAAGCCTCTTTCATCACCTTCTGAAATGTGCAAACATTACAAAGACGTATTACACAATCAGATTATGGTTTCTATGGGACGTAATTATAATTGCTTTTGCGTTGATTTCTCGAAGGTCTTTGCAATCGTATCGATGGATGATGGAACTTGAGAATGACGTAGAATAATGTGTCACCCATATACGTCTTTCTATATCTCTCCTGCTTATTCGCCTTTCATCCATCTCTTTAATATGTACACTGTACTCTTTCATTTAGGCCTACCCCTCCCTCCTCCCTTCTGCATCTGTTTTTTTCTTTTCTCCAGTTATTGTGAAAGAAAGAAAATGTACTTACTTCAGTGCATACTTAAGATCAATACATTGATATTCAAGATGAAATTTAAAGAATAATTTAGATTTTAAATCATTCCATGTCTAACTTCATTGCAAATTCTTTCAAAAATTATAATCGCAGTCGGGTCACAATGCGGCAGCGGTGGCCCAATATAATTTCAAATAGAGTATAAATTAATTATTGCCTTTTCTTACCCCGAAGTGCAGTGGTTTCTGAGTGGTCATGTCCATCTTATCTAGGACGTCGCCAATTGATGTGATTGGTACCTCTTTGCCAATGTCTACTTGGAATCAGAGGAAATAAAGAAAATCGTTAACAAATAATCAGTCACGACGGTAGTATAGCTACAGAAAATACCACCTTGCTCGCATTATACTTACAATCGAATTATTTTATATCAAGAAAGAATCTCTCGAGCATTATCTTGATCCAATGCAATTGAGATTTAATATTCAAAACATTCAGTTCAATGCATTTGCTCTGAATTATCAAGATCACGCACTGCAATAAAATCACATTCTTTAGGAAAGTGTAACACACTGGCAGTTTACTCTACCAATAAACATGTGCATAAATATTGTAGATGGAAAACAAAAAAATGATATTTCATATTTAAGACCAATTTACTCACCAGTTTCATCTTCTGTATTACTGATCTTGGTGCTCAAAACATCTTCTCTCATCCTTTTCTCCTGTTTCACCTCCTTGACTGCTTTGTCCTGTAATGCGACAAGAGATATTAATCATACAAGATAGTTCAGTTGTCAGGTTAGGTCTGAAATTGGATGTTACTTTCTATACATTATGACTGCGAAAAAATACAGTAGGTCTGGAAATTGCACAAGTAAAGTTATAGAAGTTGATACTTTTTCCCCTCCTGATCAGTTCTTCCCTTCTCATCAGATAAGTTACGCCTAATAAAAGTAAAGTGAATCATATTTTGGTATCATATCATTTTCATCGATCTCGAAGACTAAATTTCTTTTATATTTTTTCAAAATGTATAAACTTCCATTGAAGTTCACCTATATGATTATGATAGTTTATGTCATGTTATCTGCTCAAAGATTCTTTGAAAAACTTTAATGTCGTACATCACTTGCTCCTTTTGGTTCTTTTTTTCCGATCTCATAGATACTAATTTACTATTCTAACTGGACATGGTTGCGTTCATTTACCAGGTTTGTGACGACCACGGCGACGACAAGGTTGGCGAAGACGAATGATCCGATGGTGATGGCCAGGATGAAATAGACAGCTCCTATCATGTAGTGAGGCGAGTTCTGGAGTGTACAATGTATTTGTGAAAAGATAAACATCATCAGCCAAATATCATTAATTTAAATGGTAGTGAAAATAAACGATGCATGTGGTATGTTAACGACGGACATTGCAGGTAGATTGTAGAATTGGGAAGAAATTGAAAAATGCCACAGGAAGTTAAACAGGTCAATCGTGTTGGTGAAAAAGTATTGAAGAGACTAGTTGGAGTTGTAGTAAATTCAAAGTTATACCATATAGCGCTCATTAAAGGAACAACTCATATTCTTTGACAGTATAGGAATTAAATTCTTCATCAGCTCAGTTTTATTTTTGCTATTAAGTCGCGAAAAGAAGCAATCACTAAATAATAATTCGATAAAGTGAAGGCATATACTTCACGTTTTATTATTTTCATTAAACTACATGTTCTTGTCGTAAGAAAAATGAAAGATATTCCTACCTTAAACCTTTCAAATAACCCCATCCAACCATCTTGTGTAACGCAGATGAAGAGAGAAAACATAGCTGTTGGAGGAAAAAATTATAAGAATACTTTATCCAGGTTTTCATAAAGAATCGTAAATATCGTATTTTAAGACTTTAAGTAAGGTCATAGATAGTTTACGAAAAGCTAAGAAATTAGGTTGACCACAAGTCCATTATTATCTCCTTCTTTCTGGTATGAACGAATAAATGAGGGTGATATTAATACGCTGAGGATGATAGTTTATAAACTGTGTCCTTACCCGACTGAAGATTGCCGAAGAGAGTTGGGAAATCCTCACCGAATAGAAACACCCCTACAACACTCAGAACTAGCATGAGGATGACGAGGAGAAGGGCGATGTTCGACATGTCTGCCAATAATGTAAGAAAATAATAATATCGCTATGTTTACATTGTATTGAATAAACATGACAATAAATGATTCCGCTCGTCGAAGTTACTGTATCGAAAAGTTGTATACACTTTTTAAAAAAAAACGTATCATAAAGAACTCAATGATAATTATAGATGCGACCTTGAATCAGCGAAATTATTTATATTGAATGGAAATTAACAATTAACATTGTATTATTAAAGACTTAGCCAATTTGTTTAAGATGGAGAAGAACCTTTTTATGCCTTCAAAATTTACAGATCAAACTCGAGATGAGACTCTCTTTTCATTTTCAGAACACAGTTCGCTTTACTTACCTGGGATAGATTGGAAGATAGTCTGCACCACAACAGAGAGACCGGCTAAAGCACTCACACTGCAAAAGACGGACTACATTGTTTTAACGGGATGTTTAATAAAATAGTACTTACTCATACTTACTTACTTATTATTTGAAATAATTACATTTGCATTATGCCATGATTAGCTTGCTTTACTCTAAAAAGTCTTGAAATACATTTCTTTAAAAAAAAAATCTGAAGAATCAAGCAAACTTCATACGTACAGGACTGCATACGTACAAACTACTAGGATATTGTAAAACTAGGACATAATATACTAGAATGAATAACATATTAACAAGTACATCAAATATTATGATATAGATGTGGCAAAAGGGTTAAGACAATTATTTTCAATGACAAATTATCATGTAGAAGAAATTTATCGACATTATTCTCGTGGGTACGGTGGAACCATAGACTTAAGATTTAATCATAGCGGGATGGAATTGTTTAATACCTTCGCAGACTTCTGAAGGCCCTGAGCACCCTCAGAATTCTCAAAATACGACTGCTTCCTAAGAACTTGAGAGCTGATTTAACAAAATTGAGATAATTTGTTTTAATGAAAAAGGGGATATAATAAGAAGAACGATAAAAAGATGATGCTGATGATGATTGTGATTTATGAAGATGATGCTGATGATGATTTGTATTAATGAAGATGATGATGATGACGATGATGATGATGATGATGATGGTGATGATGACGAAGAAAAATGTTGAAGAAGGAAGAGTAAAAAAAAAAATGGAATTATGATTCAAAAGAGGAGATCAAGAACAAGGAGAAAAAGAAAGATAAGCGACTACTTCCTAAGAACTTGAGAGCTGATTGAATAAAACGGAGAATTTTGTTTCACTGAAAAAGGGGATATAATAAGAAGAACGATAAATAGATGATGCTGATGATAATTATGATTAGTGAAGATGAGATGATGATGACGATGATGATGATGATGATGATGATGATGAAGAACAAGAACTAGAAGAACAAGAACAAAAAGAAGAAGAAGAAGAATGTTGAAGAAGGAAGAGTAAGAAGACAAAGACAAGAAAGGGAGATGAAAGAGGAAGACCCAAATATAAAAAGAAGGAAAGGAAGACCAAAAAAAAAAAAAGAGAGAAATCAATAACAATGAAAAAAGAAGAAGATATAAGTATAAAGTATCATTCAGAGTTAATTTTTTATGAACAATTTCGCTACAGCTTAATTAAAATGGATAACAAAGTAAACATTAGATCCGAGTCAAGTTGTCTCCATATTATTATTTCTACTCACTTGGTCCGAGGAGGAGGATGACGATGATGAAGAAGTCGAGAATGTTCCATCCAACCTTCCAGTAGATGATGAACCCATTATACCACTTGAGAATCAACTCACACACGAAGATACTCAATACGGTATAGTCAAAGATGGAGAAGAGCCAAGCGTACTTCTGAGACTGAAAGCCAGGGGAAAACAGAAACGTGAATAATTATAATGGTGGTAAAAGTTTATTAAATATTTCTGATACTTAATGTTTAGAATTTGAATATTAAAAATGAAAATTCATTGTGCCCCCAAACAATTTCCAAGATCGGTTGAACTTTTTTAGACCCCTCCCCAGGACGTCGATCAATTACATGTATGTGCCCCCCCCCCCAAAAAAAAAACAACAACAACAACAACAACATCAAACTCTGGCTACGGCTCTGGTGCTGCATAAGTAGGCTTTGTTTCCCTTTTTCAAAGAATACTTCCACCTGTGTATCATGGAGCGCACTGCTTGTGCATAAATAAATAATGATTTACATAACTTTCATGAGCACGTATCCGGTATATTTTGTCTCCGTGTATTTCACTATTTGGTCTGCAATGACCTTTATCTGCTCATGCTGAGACTGCAACCTTGAATTTGCTTATTTCTTTTCACATGAATTCTTATTAATTTCTGTAATTCTTTTCCATTTTTTATTTCAATTCCTTGTTGTGTAATGCCATATATACCGTGTTTACACAGTAAACCGCATCGAGGGTTGAAGCCGGCTTGAAGCCGCGAGGCGGATCGCTGTGTAAACACGGTAACTGTTACCTTCATAGGCAGTTCACCGTGGCGCAATCAGTTAGCGCGTACGGCTCCAGATCAGGGACGCTTGGTTTGAGCTTGGGGGTGCCAGGGCTGCCAGGGACGCCTGGTTCGAGTCCGGGCTATGATGCCGGTGTGGTAGGCGATTTGTTCCGGGTTCCGCGGAACAAATCGGCGCGCCGATTTGTTCCTCGGAACGAATCTACTGGATCGACTCGTTCGCAGATACGTTCGAAAGCCGCCGTTCTTATCCGACATTGGCCGAACGTTTCTGCTTATATAATCGCGTATATTTGTATTACTTGTGTCGAATAAACATGGTAAAAATAAATTTTAGCTTTATCTTGATACTTTTGTATTTATTGTTGCAATGAAAACCAATATTATTTTTTTTGAAAATTTGAAAAACGGGGGGGGGGGGGGGGCAGGCGATAGTTTTCTGATATTAGGCCTACATGTACGTGAAAATGTACGTGAAATTAGTGGTTTCCAAACAAGGGGGCGTAGCGGAATGGGGGGGGGGGGGTATAGACACACTATGCTATGGCTCTGTTTAACACTAACTTTTGTCGGCTAGTACCAAGGGTTGAAAATTCAACAAAATATGTCGGGTTTTTCTTTTTTTTTTTTTTTTTTATTCTGCCGGACACGTCTTTTATTTTCTTTCTCTTCTTTTCTTTTTTTTAATTTTTATTGGTCCTTCTTAATTATCAGCTCGACCACTCATTTCTTTTTGTGTTGACCCCGGCCCCCCCCCCCCCCCCCCTCCACCCCACCCCGCATCTCTTTCATTTAAACTAGAGTCTACATGCATGCATGCAGCCCACATGCATAATTAGATTCTATGATGATCGAAGCCCGGTAATAGGTGGTTGACGTAACACGATATCATATAAAGCAGCATTCAAACCAAATTAGAAGGCCTGATTAGAAAACACCCCGACATCTGCTTTTACAGGCAAACTAAGCCTATGGCAACAACTGCCCTTTTTGCTAGACCACCCAGTCCCCTTCGCTTCGCGACGGCGCTGTTTGTGGTCAATCATTGGCCGCAATTATCAACATATTTGAACAACGGGAATCTGCATTTCTATACAAAGTTCTCAAATTGGCAATCGTTGGTGTAGCTAATTTGGAGAAGTTTGATTGGTTGCAAAGGCCGACCAGAATAGTTCATTTTGCTTTAGGGGTGTACCATGGCGTGTATTCAATAATACGTGAGCACGCACGCTCTCCGATGAGATTCGGAACGGATCGCCTGGCCGGAACCGATCGCCTGTGACTAGCGGAACGAATCTACGAATCCGGAACAAATCGGCGGGTACATATCCAGGCGATCGGTTCCGGAGGAACCGATCGCCTGCACGGAACAAATCGCCTATGACAGGAACACGGTGCCGTCCATATACCTTTTTGCTTATTTCTATTTTAATTGCTACCCCCCCCCCCCCCACACACACACACACACACCTACGGGTACACTGTGATCCGCAAGTTTGTGTCTTGACGCCGAAGTGGTCAGGAGGGGAAAGTTTTTTCTTTTTTCTTTTTTTCTTCAATATTTCTTTTTTTATTGATTCCAAACAATACAAATCAATCTTAGAAATGAAATTTCTAAAATTTGTCCTTGACATGAATTCAAAACATAGATTGTACGATTGATGAAAACAAAAATGAAATCAGTTGTAACATAAAACAAGTTGTTGGTCGTGGATTGTCCTCACCCCCTCCCACTTGCACCCCACCCCCATTCCAAACCCACCCCGCCCACTTGTGATCTTGTTGAATTATCGCTAAGTATACGTCTAAGTTTTGTTGACAGTAAATCTGGCCTGTCCTTTTCACATGTATTCCAATCTTAATCCATTTCCTTCCGTCTTATGCCGTATAGTACTTTTCCTGATAGCTGATTCTCTGTGGCGCAATCGGTTAGCGCGTCGAACCAGGGACGCCTGGTTCGATCCCGGGCTTATCGGGGTGTTGTACCTGGGGTGGATCCCCGGGTATGGTTGTACCTGGGGTGGATCCCCGGGTAACCCCGGTTCGAGCCTGGGACTCGCGGAGAAGGCCATACATTTTTGTTTATTTTGCTTTTTTTCTATTTTGATTGCTACTAACATTCACAGAGTCTCTCACCATTAAATTAAATTGCTATTTGATAAAAAGAGTTAAATTCATCAAATGCTTAAGAGGGGGGTTTGAGAACATTTTTTTATTTTTTTTGTTGCGAAATTCGTCATTCGTTCGGTAGGGAGGGGGGTTAGGTCACCTTTTGTGGTCACCCATTAGCACAATATTTTTTTTAATTATTATTATTTTATTTTTTTATTAAAACAAAAAATGAGAGGGGGGAGGGTTTCCTCCAAAACACACACAAACAATAAATTGAGGGGGGGGGGGGGGTCGACCCCCAACCCCTAACCCCCCCCCCCCTGCGTACGCGCCTGAAGGGACCTATCCCCCCTTTTTTTTTTATAAATGCCCCTTTTCACCTCCTATGCACCTATCAAAATCTGATGGGTGCCCCTTTCCCGACATTTGCCCATTTCATATTCTTATGACTGACTTTTTTCATCCCTGGTGAGTGTCTCTTTTTGAGGGTGTAAGAAGTGCTCCAATTATTATTATTTTATTTTTTTATTAAAACAAAAAATGAGAGGGGGGAGGGTTTCCTCCAAAACACACACAAACAAAAAATTGAGGGGGGGGTCGACCCCCAACCCCCACCCCCCCCCCCCCCCCTGCGTACGCGCCTGAAGGGACCTATCCCCCCCTTTTTTTTTATAAATGCCCCTTTTCACCTCCTATGCACCTATCAAAATCTGATGGGTGCCCCTTTCCTGACATTTGCCCATTTCATATTCTTATGACTGACTTTTTTCATCCCTGGTGAGTGTCTCTTTTTGAGGGTGTAAGAAGTGCTCCATTTTCACTTCTGATAATTACTCTTTGTACTTTGACACATGCTCCTTTTCTTTTCTGATAAGTGTCCCCTTTTCCTCTCATCATTAAACCCGCCCCAAATTTCAAGCGACTAAGAGCAATATCTCCCAAAGCTCGCTCGCTACGCTCGCACGCATCTATAGTTGATATGTTACTTATCAAAGGTCATTTCAGTCTTCTGTTATGAGAATGTGCTTATAACCCCAACAGGATTGGGTTTTGTCCTCTTTATAAGATGTAATTTTTCGCACTATGATCTCACAAATATTAAAAACTTTCCTTGCTCGCTTCGCTCGCTCGCAAATAATTTTTCAGACCATCACACCCAACTGCAAAGCATGATGCTTTTAAAAGCAATATCTTGTATGGTGTATGAAGTGAAACAAATATTGAAATCATCTCTGATAATGTAATCGCAATGTAGAGGTATATACCAATGTCTAAAAGATTGTATATTTTCGCTTTGAGATTTCCCTTTGTAGGTGCCCATTTTCTTGGTGCCCCCCCCCCACTTTGGATGTCGCTCGGCGCCCCCCCCCACCCCCCACCTACGGGTACACTGTGATCTGCAGATTTGTGTCGTTATACCGAAGTGGTCAGGATAGGATAATTATTGTTGGTCATGGATCTGGTGGATCGCCCCCACCCCCCCTACCCCCACCCCGCCCACTTGTGATCTTGTTGATTTATCGTTACGTCTTATAGTTGTGTTGACTGTGAATAGGCTTTCTCATCTTAATTACTTTTCACATGAATTCGTATTTATTTCTGTTATTCGATTAGGCCTATACAAAAAGATGTTGTATTGCCCGTCAGAATTTTTTTCTCTGTTTTTTTCTCTCTTCAAAACAGCGACCGTCGCCCCAAAAATCTCGCTGGTTTCTATGGTATACAGTACACACGTACACGAGGCCAGGGTCTACTTGTTTATTTGATGATTTTATGTATTTATATCCCATTTAAATAGAACAAAATACATATTTTATTATTCATTAAACATTTTTCTTCTTCTAAAAAACGGTTAAAAAGCCGACCGTAGATTTTAAGATATTTGGGTCGGTCGCAAAGGGCAATAAAACATCTTTTTTGTTAACGTCGTACCCCAGTGTTACAATCTTCATTCCATGTCCTTTTGTGTTATACCATATAGTAACAATCATTATAGCCAGGCACCCGTGGCGCAATCGGTTAGCGCTTTCGGCTCTGGATCAGGGACGCTTGGTTATAGCCCGCAGGCTATCAGGGACGCCTGGTTCGAGCCTGGACTATCAGAGCCGGAACACGGGGCGGCCATATACCTTTTTGCTCATTTCTATATTAATTGCTACCCCCCCCCCACCTTGGGATACACTGCAGGTATCTGCAGGTTTGTGTCATTATGCCGAAGTGGTCAGGATAGGAAAATTGTTGGTCATGGATCTGGTGGATCGTCCCTCACCCCGCCCACTTATGATCTTGTTGATTTATCGTTATGTCTAATAGTTTTGTTGACTGTGAATAGGCTTTCTCATCTTAATTACATTTAACATGAATTGGTATTTATTTCTGTTATTCGATTAGGCCTTAAAAAAAAAAAGATGTTGTAAATTGCCCCTCAGGTGCCAGGACCAGTGTCGGTCAGAATTGGTTCCCCCCCTCCTCAAAACAGCGACCGATACGTATCGCTGGTTTCTAGCTGGTAAAGCGCACACGAGACCGTTATGCATTTATATCGAAATACATATTTTTGTATTCATTAATCTTTTTTTTTTTCTAATAACGGTTACATTAAAAAAAATTATAAAAAAACGAAGATAGATTTTAAGATATTTGGGTCGGTCACAAAGGGCAATACAACATATTTTTTTTAACGCCCTACCCATGTAGTGTTATAATCTTCATTCGTATCCTTTTGTCTTATCCCATAAAGGAACAACTGTTGTAGCTAGGTCCCCGTGGCGCAATCGGTTGGCGCATCGGATCAGGGACGCCTAGTTCGATCCCGGGCTTTCGAGGAGAGTTGATTTCCCGGGAATATTGATTCCCTTGGGCGTATTGATTCACCGGTTCGAGCCCGGGGGCACACGGGGGAGTCCAGTATTCCTTTTTGCTTATTTCTATTATTAATTTTCTATTAACGTTCACAGAGGAAACACGAACAACGATAGAAAGGACCATGTTTAAGAACAAATGAAATAATATAAACGGACCTGTCTCTGCTTTGTGAAACGTCATCTACATAATAATATTATATTTCTTTGTTTATTTATATATTATACAGGTACACCTATATTTTATTCATTTTTAATTTAGAAATGCTCATTTTACCTGAGATCGTATTCAGTAATGTTTCATAAATTAATGTTTTAGTTAATCCCAAAAGTTGATTCTTTTCGAGCGATGCGGCGCTTTTTCCTTACCAGTTCTCTGTTGGTCTGTGCCCCGATGAGGATGGCGTTCATCACGATGACTCCGAGGATGAGACCACGGAACCAGATGCTATCCACCATCTTACCTACCAGCTCCTGTAAGATAAGTAAGGAAGAAGAAAGCATGATGATGATACAAATAAGGAGGATGGTGGTTGTGGTGATGGTGATGATGATAATGATGACGACGACCATGACGACGATGAGGAGGATGGTAGTGTGATGATGATAAAAATAAGGAAAATGGTGGTGATGATGAGAACGACAATGATGACGATGTGGAGGACGGTAATGTGATGATGATGATGATGAAAATTGTACCGATAATGGTATTGATAATTGTGATTATGATAATGATGGTAATGATGATGAGGCCTAAAAACAAATGTTGTATTGCTCTTTAGGTGCCAAAACATGGGTCTGTCTGTCGGAAATCTTTAAAAAAAACCTTATTTTGTTCTGTTTTTCCTCCCTCTTTAGGCTGATATATCTCAGGCTTTAATATTTGTTTTCTCTATAAAAAAAAACGGTTAAAAAAAAATTACACAACTTAAAAGCCGACCGTAGATTTCAAGATTTTTGGGTCGGTCGCAAAAAGCAATACAACATTTTTAGGCTTGATCGTGGTGATGACGATGATGATAGTAATATTGATGATAATGGTATGGATTAGGATTTTGTTGTTCGTAATGGTAGCATTGGTAATGATGATGTGGATGATAAAAAACGAGGACGACGACGATGAGGATGAAGATAAATTATAGACATGATAATGATGCGATGACTAGAATGACTATGATGTTTTAAACAGAATAGAATGTTTATATTTACTACTACTTTCATACATATACTTTGGTAAGAGAGATAAATTACATATAGCAGCATGACGCTTGTTTTTGTTCTAATTATGATTGCATTTCCTCACCTGAGAGACGACTTCCTCAACGCGTTCGTCATCGAGATCAACGATCTGGTTGAAGTCTTCTTCAACTTCGTCAGTCTCAAACAAATCGCAAAGATCTGCCCCGCGTTGAATCTGTCAACAACGAAATAGTTCAGGTGTCAATAATTACTGAGCTGGTTATTGGTGGATCGTATGCAAGGGGCGTCCCCACATGTAAAAAGGGGAGGGGCTAACAGCTTATTCGAAATTTTAACGTCGGGAAACTTTGCTTATTTTTGTTTTGTTTTGTTTTTACAGTCTCGTCGAAGAATGGAAGAATCGCAATACCCTTATCGTCACTCTCTCTCTCTCTCTCTCTCTCTCTCTTTCTCACCCCCCTGCCTGTTAAATGGGAGGTTCGAAAATCTGGCAGAATTTTAAAAACAGAGGACAAGTTTAACCAACAAAAATTGTTTGCTTGGACAAATTTCAAATATCATATCGCCTCAAGAAATAACCCTACCCCATTCAAATTAGTCTGCCAACGCCCCTAGTTGTAATATAGTCCAGTATGTTAATGGATGAACAAAAATGAAATATATGTTCTCTTGGCTATTTATCCTATAAGTCCACCATTGTCTTATCATTAAACGATAGAACATATATAATAATTATGAGGTGTATTTCCAAATCCCAGCAAAATGTAAAATAATGGCTGTTCGTCCCTGGGTGGGCTCGAACCACCAACCTTTCGGTTAACAGCCGAACGCGCTAGCCAATTGCGCCACAGAGACAACTATACCTACTTGATATTTATACGAGGCCAACTTAATGCCTAAATTATTATAATGACTCATTTTCTGGGCATGGAAGTGGTCGGTTAAAGATGTTCCTGTTCAATCTCTCGCTCTCGCTCTCTCTCTCTCTCTCTCTCTCTCTCTCTCTCTCTCTCTCCATCAATCTCTAAACTATATTGTAGTACATTCGTTATTATGAAGTAGACAGACAGATAGAAAGTATACATAGTTTCGTCGGCTGCTTGCATGAAGGCCATTACTACCATTAACAATACATTGCACTTGAGACCTTCTTACAGACAGCTGACTGCTCAGTCTTGTAAAGAAAACGACAGTAGGGACAGAATGGTAAAGTTACTGGTACTACATTTGATATGCCCCCATCTTGTTTTAATTTAAGTGCGTCACAAACAATTAAATTAAAAACGAAATTAAAGTTTGATAACCAACCATGCGAATACTGTCATATTTTGTATGTTTAAAGCTCAACTATCATCTTAGGGCAGGCATGCAATCAAAAATATGCATTATTTTAGAAATTGTGCAACGAAAACAGAAAACAGTGAATTATAGTATAACACTAAAGTATAAACACATCGGATTCACATTTTACAAGCTCTGCCCCTCAGCGGATCCCTTCATTCCCAGAGTTTTTACTTTTAGAAAAGCATAAATAATTTCCAGCAAAGTGTATAGGCTACATATATTTTCGAAATTTGATGAATGATTTGCATAATGTATCATATTAATGTACTGTACATTGATTTATTTTTGTCATATTTTTTTTGTGTCCATTATTGTTCTGTTGGAAATGAAAAAATATAAACTGAAACTGAACTGAACGGCGAACAGTACAAATGAAAGCGTATCAGAACAATTACCCCCTGGACAATCTCCTCACAGAAAAAAAAATACCCCCGAGGACAATTACCCCCCCCCCCCGTTGACAATTACCCCCACCCCTGAAAATTATCCCATAGGACAGTAACCCCCGCTCCTTGTTTATTGAAGGGGGTAAATGTCCTCGGGGGGGGGGGGGGGGGGGTATTGTCCCAGGGGTAATTTTCCGGTGGTGAATGTCCTCCGGGGGTGGTTGTCTTCGGGGGCTTACTTTCCGCACCCACAACAAAAAGTGAGTCACCCTTACTCAAATTGATGAGTCACTGGTTTGTCCGTACAGCGACACACTTGAAGGATCAGGTGAGTCACTATGACTCGATACAAATTAGTCTTAAAGACTCACTTGAAGTGAGTCTTAGATAATAAGACTCATTTGTATCGAGTCATAGTGACTCACATGATCCTTCAAGTGTTTCGCTGTACGGACAAACCAGTGACTCATCAATTTGAGTAAGGGTGACTCACTTTTTGTTGTGGGTGCATCATGACATAGACCCCCCTACTCCCTAGGCCTATCACACACATACCATACCATGCCAGAGTCACTGTCCACATTTGCAATGGAAAATATATCCTAAAATATCACATTTTAGCGATGTAATCGGTGGTCCCGCTACCCGAATCTGAAAAATCTACTTTGTACGCACTAAATTAAGCCTTAACTTGAGATTTATTTGTCACCCATACTGTCACGAAACAATCTTGAATTAATTCGTTTTACATCAAATAACAAGGATCTAGGAGTTTCGTTGTATAAAACAATGATGCAAGATCATGCATGTTTTCATTCGACACGGCTTCGTGCGATACAGTAGACACTATGAACATGACAGACAATGAAAGCGGACAAAATATACAGTTCCTCAGGTAGACAAAGGGACATCCCTTCACTGCTATTATGTAAAAATGTGTAGAACAGGTGTCACATGCATATTCACCTGTTCTACACATTTTTACATAATAGCAGTGAAGGGATGTTCCTTTGTTTTCCTGAGGAACTGTATATTTTGTCCGCTTTCATTGTCTGTCATGTTCATAGTGAGAATCTATAGTTAAGTTACACACAGCCTCATCAACTCGAGTGCGGATATCGTAAAATGAACGCATGCATCATTTGTATAATAATCAGAAGATTCAGCCCACGAATCCAGTCATAAAAATCATCGTTTAAAACCATATGAATAATTATGCGTACCAATTTTTCACTAGCTGCAGTCAAAACTCTTCTGAATCCAAGATATAAGATGGCGACGTCGCGTCGTCGATCGGGAATTCAAATATGGCTCGAGAATGCGCATTTTGGATGACGTCACGAAAGCATGCGCGCGCATGCATACAGCCTCACTTTCAAGTTGACTCACTTTTTTCTTCTAAAATGCTCTTATGTCGATCTTGACTCATTTTTTACGACCATGTGAGTCAGTCGAAGCATTTTGCAAATGCGTCAGCTCATGATTGACACACTGGTGAAATATAAATGAGTCAATAGAGACTCATTGGTTGTTACTAATGAGTCAATTTACACCTGACTCACGAAAATTATGCTTAAATGTGTCAAATGACTCACTTTTTGTTGTGGGTGCGGGGAGTAATTTTCGGGGGTGATTTTCCAGGGGGTAATTGTCCTAGAACCAAACGAAAGTATACTTACAGCATTGGGATCAAATGTGAACAAGCGGGGTGTGTCATCTCTGATGAAGTTTAAAAAAAGAAGAAGAAGAAGAATTGCACAATAGCGATTGTTTTTTCAAACGTGCCTTAATACACAAGGTGGAGAATGTGATCTTGTAGTTGTTGATAACATTTTTAATAATTGTTTCAAAAGCCTTTTTGGTAATGGCTTAGACTTTCACTTTAAATATTTGTCGACCTTTCTGCTACAAACTTGCAAAAAAATTAACACTTTTTACTGCAAGTTTCTGGCAAAAGCTAAAAAATAACCAAGGGGAAGTATTTTTAATTTTTATTCTTCAATATAGGCTTATATAAAGTCACGAAAGAGTGTCAGATAATGAGATAAACTTGCATTATTTTGATGATTCACTTCTCTTTGGGTTCTTCCGTAATGCACTTATATATCATGGAAATAACATTTATAATTTCATTTAATCATTTGAACAATCAAATTCTTATGAATATCATCTTACATTTCAACTTTGTTTTTATTCTTTGATCCAAGTTTTTCGGCTATCTTCACTTTGAGTCCAATCTGTTGGAAAAATAAAGGAAATAGGAATAAAATACACTGCAACCTTTGACAAGAACATGCATTTGATTTGATAAACTCCACCGACGAAGATAATTTTGCATGTATTGCCTCCCATTTTATTTTCTTCAATTTTGGAAAGATTTGTCAACTATGTAAAAGGTATAATAATTATTTAATTGAATTATATTATTGAATTATATTATGATTTGATTATATATATGTATTTTTACTTTTGTTGATAAAATATATGTGTACTTAGTTTGTATAGATCTTCTACTTTGTATTATTTTGAAAACTGGCAGAAAAAAACAATAAAAAACAACAACAAACATTGTAATCTTTTTAAAAAGATATTGAACTTTCATTTTTTGAACAAATTACAGAATCTTCTTTCGTTATGATAGTAAGTTGACCATTGTCAAATAGAGGGTTTAGCAAATAGTGTCTTTGCAAATATTAAACCTTTTTTCACATGCGAAGGCCTAATCGGAATTAAATTGACCATTATGCTTAAATAAACTCTTTTTACTATAAATAACGGTGTTAAAAATGGTGTATGTCCGGACAGTTGATTCAAAACAGCAATTCAAAGAAGTTTTCAAGCAATATTTCATAAATCTTCTAAGACTTATGATAAACATGATAGACATGCTTTCGAGTAATAGTAATCTCAGTTGCTTTTGTCACCCCTGACCAGCAGATTGTATCCTTCTCTCTCTCTCTCTCTCTCCTCTCCACTTTCCTAAAGCTGTTTTGATGTATTATGAAATTTCTATGTATTATCTGATTGTTATAGACTAGATCTACTCATTGTATGTTTTCCGATTGGTCAAATAAATAATAATTATAAAGCATAAATAGATTAATTGTGATGCTTATTCGTGACTCGTTAGTAACATAGGCCTACATTTCGTTAAATCCGAAGGCAAAAGAGACGGATTTATATTTGTTAAGTGTCCTCCATCTCAACCCTCCATCATACATGTAATCGAAACTCTTTCAGTCAGCAAATCTAAATTTATTCCATTCCATAAAAACTTGATGATGATTTAGTTTAGCTTTTTATTTTCTTATCGGTAGATCTGGAGGGTGGCAACGCTAACGAATGCCCCTTTTATTGAGACGTAACAGAAAAATGGAAATGGACCCCCCCCCCAAAAAAAAAAAAAACTGAAAATCTTTTTCTAATAGACCCTAGAGTCTAGTCTAGATATACATTGATAGGCCTCTGGTGAAGAAGAAAAAAAAAATCCACTCTAGACTACATTCTTACAACAAATCGCTTTAGTCTTTACCTTCTTGAAGGCCGCTCCAGCATTTCCGACCTGTTTGGAGGCGCGTCGCACCCAACCCATCGGGCGTTGAGGAACCTCGACATCAATGTCGACACCATTCTCGTTTCCCCCCTCATCGCTCATCTTCACGGAGAATTAAAAACTCGAGGGGAGGAAAAACGATAATTAGGATGAAGGGGAAGAAGATGATGATGGTCAGGGCGACGAGCAGAGGCAGGATTATTAACAGAAAAAACGACGGCAGATGAAAGATTGTGATGTTTTCCAGTTTCGACGGTCAGTAGCCTGTTTCACTCTTTGATAATTGCTCTTGCCATCTCGAAAGTGTAGAAGTTTTTTAAAACTACAGTCAATTTCAAATCTATGAAATAACATTTAGTGATAGAATGCAAGTGCCGATCGCCGCATCAATATTTGTATGACGTCACGATGATAATTTTTTGTGATGATGGACGTAGACTCTTCATCCCTACTTTTTGATATTTTTCGTTTCAAACCTCGAATCTCTTGTTACACCCCCATGGCGTGTAGGGATGGTTACTGTAAATAACTGGAAATAATCAAAGATGAGGAGAAACAAGTCAGTTGGTGTACTCAGTGCTCACTCAAAATGTAGAATGACACATTTATTATCTCCATAATAAATATCAACAAATAACAGAAATCATCATACAATAGCAATATTGTAAGAACAAACATTCTAGAATTATAATGTTTTCCGTCTTATTATCCTAATGGATACATAACCATAGCAATTAATATCAAACGTCTTGTACATCACACTTCTTAACAATTTCATCCTTAAGCATGTTCCTTTGAAATTGCTAAATACTACCTGTGAATGTATTCTATACGCTAACCAATTACAATATAATACAAACCCGAGCACTAACCTGGATCATGTTTATATTAAAGATACCATGTTCATATAAACCATGACTTTTCCTTTAACTATCCTTATGCTCTCATGAACATACTACTCATAAAGAATTAAGTCATACCCTTATTATCAAACGGTATCCAAGTAAAGTCCCTTAAATAATCAAGGATTATTTAATACAAGTTCTATTATACCATCCAGTAAAACCTACGTATATGAAACAACATGAACCTTAAAATGTTGTTCAACAAACTACTAAACTGAATCTCAAAACTAGTAATGACACTTTAAATCATCACATCAAAATGACTACTCTAATAACAAACTATCCAATAGAAAGCCAAACAGACAGTTACTTATGCTGTTCGAAAGCTAACGGCGCATCATGCTTTATATCTTAATGCATTAAAATTCACTTGTTTAATAACCTACTAAACTACTATGGATGGAATACCAGTAAAATGTATTACTTTAGCATGAATACATAAAATATACAATATACATGTATACATACTAATATCAAAATACATAGATAGAAATGATATTGTCTTACCTGGAAATAATCAAAGATGAGGAGAAACAAGTCAGTTGGTGTACTCAGTGCTCACTCAAAATGTAGAATGACACATGTTGTACACTATTCATGCTGACCGATCCCTGCTCAAGTCTTAATCTCCAAGTTCGTCCATTTATGCTGGTAGGGTAATGTTTACTAAACTGGGGGATTAATCCTTAGTCTGTAATTCTGAGGGTAGAGTTTCTTTGTGCTCACTGGACATAGCAAACTCATATAAACTTACTAAACAATACAAAGTTAGGAACAAAGGGGTGGGCATTTACTAACTAAAGTGGAGTGGGCATTTATTAGTGAGTCATCAAACATCAAAGAGTATTATCTCTATAGGGGTATAAACACAGCACAGAGTATATCTCTATAGGGGTATAACACCTTCCCCCACCAAAAAATAAATGTCCACTTGACACTCAAACAATGTCATAACTGTAAGGGAAAGAAAAAAAATCCCAATGTTTAAACCAAGAAAATATACCATGCACTGATATTCCTTCAACTGTTACATGGTGTAACATAGTCATTATAGTCGTGCTATATAAATCTATCGATAAAGTAAGTAAGTCAGGGTGTTAACGGTCCCAACTTGAATCTATAGATCCTTAATACTAACTCAATAGAAAGAGAATATATCCCTAATAACATATCAACTATGACAAAATTAATGAGTCATACCCTTTGAGAAACCCTCTTGTACAACATAAGTACTAATTTGTCAAATGTTGCAAAGGTTATCTCCTATCCTGTTACACTGCAAGGCTGTTTGAGAAACCCTCTTGTACAACATAAGTACTAATTTGTCAAATGTTGCAAAGGTTATCTCCTATCCTGTTACACTGCTAGGCTGTTTGAGAAACCCTCTTGTACAACATAAATACTAATTTGTCAAATGCTGCAAAGGTTATCTCCTATCCTGTTACACTGCGCAGTGCTTCTTCTTGTAGACTCATTAAAGTTTCTGTTTTGGAATCTTCACATATACATATATTAACTTGCATTTAGACTTTTCAGTTATACATCTTCAGTCAAACTTTTCTGTACATTTAATTTCAACCTCCTACCGGTGACGTAGCCTCTTAGCTATACTCATGCTCTCAGTCATCTTTTCGTCCATGCAGCAAGTACGATCTCTCTGTCGTCTTCGACCCTGTACGATGTCCTCACTTAAGCTTCTCATGACCTTCAGCATCCACCGGTCCTATCAGCGTTGATTGAAATTAAATGTTCTTAAAGCTGATATTCTCTAATTTTGGGGTGAATGGTGGCCACGCTTGAAGTCCATCATTGTCGGTTGGCTGCTACTGATATCCAGCCTGTCTTGCTTGGTATTGCGGTCCCGTCACGAACGGCCATGGATTCGTCTGAGGAACCTCTATCCCAGGACCTTTTCCTCCATCTTCTTCCTCGGCGACTTCCTCACTGAGCAGAGATCGTTTGTTGAGACGCCGCAGTCCCGATAATCCCTTGGTCTGCGCCGTGACAACATCCTCACTGGACACTATTAGAAGCGTTGCAGCTGCCTGAAGCTCTTCCTCTGTGCTTGCGGCTATCCTCCCAAGCACGTCTTCCTTGAGCCCTTTGAAGCCTGCCATCTTCAGTTCTAGTCCCTGGTCTGCCCTAGAAGAGATCACCTAAGAGCTTGATGGAGACGAAGCTTGGTGGTCATAGTGGTGACCCACGCTGGTCCCCTAGGTTGTGGATGATGCATTGGCATTGAGATGACAGTCAGTTAATTTATCATCTTCAAGCCAAACACCATCCGGGCAGTGCCTCCAAAATGTTACACCCCCATGGCGTGTAGGGATGGTTACTGTAAATAACTGGAAATAATCAAAGATGAGGAGAAACAAGTCAGTTGGTGTACTCAGTGCTCACTCAAAATGTAGAATGACACATTTATTATCTCCATAATAAATATCAACAAATAACAGAAATCATCATACAATAGCAATATTGTAAGAACAAACATTCTAGAATTATAATGTTTTCCGTCTTATTATCCTAATGGATACATAACCATAGCAATTAATATCAAACGTCTTGTACATCACACTTCTTAACAATTTCATCCTTAAGCATGTTCCTTTGAAATTGCTAAATACTACCTGTGAATGTATTCTATACGCTAACCAATTACAATATAATACAAACCCGAGCACTAACCTGGATCATGTTTATATTAAAGATACCATGTTCATATAAACCATGACTTTTCCTTTAACTATCCTTATGCTCTCATGAACATACTACTCATAAAGAATTAAGTCATACCCTTATTATCAAACGGTATCCAAGTAAAGTCCCTTAAATAATCAAGGATTATTTAATACAAGTTCTATTATACCATCCAGTAAAACCTACGTATATGAAACAACATGAACCTTAAAATGTTGTTCAACAAACTACTAAACTGAATCTCAAAACTAGTAATGACACTTTAAATCATCACATCAAAATGACTACTCTAATAACAAACTATCCAATAGAAAGCCAAACAGACAGTTACTTATGCTGTTCGAAAGCTAACGGCGCATCATGCTTTATATCTTAATGCATTAAAATTCACTTGTTTAATAACCTACTAAACTACTATGGATGGAATACCAGTAAAATGTATTACTTTAGCATGAATACATAAAATATACAATATACATGTATACATACTAATATCAAAATACATAGATAGAAATGATATTGTCTTACCTGGAAATAATCAAAGATGAGGAGAAACAAGTCAGTTGGTGTACTCAGTGCTCACTCAAAATGTAGAATGACACATGTTGTACACTATTCATGCTGACCGATCCCTGCTCAAGTCTTAATCTCCAAGTTCGTCCATTTATGCTGGTAGGGTAATGTTTACTAAACTGGGGGATTAATCCTTAGTCTGTAATTCTGAGGGTAGAGTTTCTTTGTGCTCACTGGACATAGCAAACTCATATAAACTTACTAAACAATACAAAGTTAGGAACAAAGGGGTGGGCATTTACTAACTAAAGTGGAGTGGGCATTTATTAGTGAGTCATCAAACATCAAAGAGTATTATCTCTATAGGGGTATAAACACAGCACAGAGTATATCTCTATAGGGGTATAACACTCTGACCTGTGTACCATGCAGACGCGTTATACATCATTACTTGCGCTAATTAATAATCATGCGCAAGTACAGTAATGAATCTCAAATCCAATATGCACTGCGCATTAATGATTGAAACGCGTGCGTCTTTCGGCTTGCGCTCAGAAATCATAACAAAATTATTGTAAGCGCGCAGAGCGTCTTAAAATCATTACATCTCAAGGCAATGGGCTGACGGTGACACGACCCTCTTTTCTCTCCGAAAAAGCAAAGAAAGAGCAGAAACAGGAACGGGAACAACGAAATAAAACACTACAAATACTCTTTCTTTGCTTTTTTAGAGCAATTATTTTGGGGCGAATACCGGTAAAAACAATAATCAAGATGCATCGAGCGTACCAGCCGATCACCCCAGCCAACAACAAATTGCTGAAGAAAAGATGGGATGAGAAACGGTTCGATAACCATCTGCAGAAGGTTCAGAATGGTAAGAAAACACACTAGATTTTCTAGACTATTCTAGACCTATCTAAGAATCAGAGTAGGGTTGTGACGTTTACTAATCAAATTATTTGAAAGAGCTAGATCTAGTTCTTCGGAATTTACTTGACATTTCTGTTTCTCTTTAGACCTCGCAGTTTGATCCATGTAATTTTCGAAAACAAATTCATAGACCCCTATTGTATTTTTAAGGTTTGAAGAGGATTCTGGGAGAGGGGCTGTTCTATGGACACTTTAAAGGTGTAGGTGTTAAGGAGAGGGGGTAAGAAACGCAGGTAGATCTAGAGATAAATGGGAGAGCGTTGGAGAGAGAAAGAGTAGAGTCTATCTATCTGTAGGCTATAGACTAGTAGGAGATATTAATTTTATTATAGACTAAGGCAGAAGATAGAGAATATGAGAGAGATTGACAGACATGAGAGAGAGGAAAAAATGAGGAAGAGAGAGAGAGAGAGAGAGAGAGAGAGAGAGAGCGAGAGAGAGAGAAAGAGAGGGAGAGAGAAAGAGAAAGGGAGAGACAGTGGTATAGGTAGGACAAACCGTGCAATCTCTCAGTAGACCCTATAGTCTAATAAGGATTCGGTAATTTCGGTTAGCATTCTCCTTCAAGATGCATATCCGGCGTAACCAAAATCAGAAAAATACTAGCATAAGTTACCCTGTAATACTCCATGATCTTACAGCCTATCCAATGATTGATGATAAGCCTCCCAAGACCTACGTCCATCTCCATCTCAAGCTGAAGAAGATGCAGATGGAGGAGGAGAGACTGACCATCATCGAGAGGGATAACCGCATCCTCCTGGAGAAGATGTGTCACATCATGCTCACGAGAGGCAGCGTCGACAATAGGAACTTCTATGATGGCAAGAGGTGAGAAGGCAGAGAGAGAGAGAGAGAGAGAGAGGGGGGGGGAGCATTGATATGGATAATGGCATCCTTGATAGGATGTGTCGCATTATGCTCACGAGAGGCAGCGCCGACAATAAGAACTTTTATGATGGCAAGAGGTAAGGAGTCAAGGAGAGAGAGAGAGAGAGAGAGAGAGAGGGGGGAGGGGGCATAACGAGGGATAACCGCATTCCTCCTGGAGAAGATGTGTCACATCATGCTCAGGAGAGGCAGCGTCGACAATAAGAACTTCTATGATGGCAAGAGGTGAGAAGGCAGAGAGAGAGAGAGAGAGAGAGAGAGAGGGGCATTGATAGGGATAACGGCATCCTTGATAAGATGTGTCACAGTATGCTCACCAGGTGCAATGCTAAAATAATAACATCTAGGTCTACAAGAGGTAGAATAGGAGAGAGAGAGAGGAAGAGGGGGAGGGAGAGAAGGAGGAGATAGAGAAAGGGAGAGAGAGAGGAGGGGGGAGAGAGAGAGAGAGAGGGGGAGGATTGAGAAGGAGGAAGGGGGCAACGTCGATAATTAAAAAAATGCTGATTGTAAATTCTATATTGGAAGATAAAAAAAATACTCAAAGATAGCGGATGTAAATTTATATCAAAAGTCTGATAACTTTATGAGAATGAACAGTGACACCCCCTCCTCCATATGGAAACGTTTGCTTGTATTTGTCTCATAAAAGAAGTTAACCCAAACTGACTCCCACACGGTGTTGAGTGCTCAGGGGTCACAGGCCACTGGCTTCATCGGGCAGGTAGTTCCATTATGTTAATGGGTAAATTAACTATTACAAAATGAGGGGACACATTACATTGTACAATAGGGACACACATTGTTTTTATTGACTTACTTATTGCATGAAACTATAAAACCAAAATACATTTTGTATTCTACCAATTGGAGTACAGAGAATAATAACAGGTGGATGAAATGCATAAACACCACAAACACCTGGGGAGTGTTTCACAAAGATCCTGAGTTCCAACTT
>JAVYIG010014059.1:0-43666 GCA_035222895.1 Strongylocentrotus droebachiensis
CACACATCTGTACCTTCACACAATTTTCTCCTCTTCACTGCTGCGGGATGATTTGCCATTTTCTATTATGACCTTGAGCTACTGCCCTGGATGAGGCATGCGCTGCAGAGTATAAACTCGGGAGCTTCTCTGCTCTGCAGGCAGCACATTGGACGAGACAGCTTGCATGTAGCTAGACTGAAATTGACCTGGCTGCTGCTAGCTGGAGGTGGTCGGCTAACGGTCCGGTCGCGGTCGGTACGGTCGATGATATGATAAGTTTTTCCCAGCTTGCGCGCGCGCGGCGTCTGTGCATGCTCTGAATGCATCCTTTCCGTATGCCATATCCATATCCATGAATGCATTGGTTTGCATACGCACTATAAACTGAACATTCCGAACAAAAACGCTAACGATAAGGTAGAGTTAAAAAAACAAATATGTATTGACCTTACTGTCGTTACCGAGCCGCGATGGTCCACTCTAAGTTCCTATATAAGAGGCCGGTAAGTGGCCAAGGCATTTATTAGTACTTAGTAGAAGACAGATGCATGCACTGTCTTTTTACAGAGGAAAAGGGGAATTTATTAATGCAAAAAGGGGGCACAGATTAGGATAGGGGCACTTATCAGACTCTGAGGTGAAAAGGGCATAATATAATAGAAAAGGGAAGGTGGGCACTTTTCTGAAGTTAAAGGGACAATTTCCCCTACGTAAAAAGGAGCTTTTTTGGGGTACATAAAAAAAATGCCAGCTCTGGGTAATAGTATAGAATTATCATAATTACCTATTTATTTCTTTATTTATTCATTTATTTATATATTTATTTATTTACTCTATCTGAACAAGAATATATTTACAAAATCATACATAGTACATTCAAAATGCGCACCAATTCATTCATTTTATAAACAGTTTTAAAAGACAAGCCGTTAAAGGTAATACAAAGTTTTGGGAAATTTCGAAAATTGGGTGGATAGTGATTCTTTACAATTTGTATATAAATGGATGCCCCTGCATGTGGATGTATTATAAGCACCAAAAATATTAGCCCCTAAAACACTTCTGCTTTCGAGAAAAATTGAATATAAAATTTACCGGTGCTCCCGATAAATTTTGATAAATTTCAAATAGTGCCTACAGCCGTACAATGGAAGCTGCGATCCTGACAATTTCAGAATATGTAGTTGTGATATATAATTACCAAACGGGAATAGCTAATCGGTCGATTTAGTCTAAATACATTGTTTCAGGGTTTAATAAATATCTTGACCTTGAGAGGGAACTATACAACATAAATAGTTTAATATTCATAATTTCATAACTTTAGACTCGATTTCAACGCGACAACGATCACTGAATATAGTAGGATCGCATATGCTTCCAATATGTTCATTTGAACCAAATTCATGACCCCATACCAAAACTTTGTATTACCTTTAATACTTTTTTTTTTTTTACTATTCTACGAGTATAATATACAATTCTATTTTCTTGCGCTTCATAAAACGACATTCTTCACTCGTTTGTTTTGGTGTCTGAGAAAAGTTGCAACATAATAGTTCTTGCAAATTTGCTATTTTTTAAAGCTACATGGCAAGTACAGGAAAATCAAATAATCGGGACATTTGCCAATTCATATTTCGACCGGGCATCGCTCCAAACGAGTTGAATTGCCGAGCCAATTAAAACAACTCGTCTTCTAGTTCCAAACAAATTGACATCATCGGGTTCCATTAACTTGTCTTCTCCCCTTCTTGCCCTAAGTTATTATAATATCGTTATCTCGTCGGTACTTTTAAACTTCCACTCCCACATGCATTTACATGTATTTTACATGCTACATCAGGCGCGTACGCAGGATTTTTTCAAGGGGGGGGGGTTTAACATTTTTAAATCGGGCCGAAAATTTCGCAACGACTCAGCCAACCGCTGAATAAGCGGGGGGGGGGGGGGGTTAGAGGACACTTTTTTTTTTTTTTTTGGTCTCGAAATTTGAAAATTTGACATTTTGCTCCGTTGGGGGGGGGAGGGTAAGGTCAACTTTTTAGGTCAGCCATTGGTATAATTTTTTGTTTTTTGTTTTTTGTAATTAAAAAAAAAAAAAAAAAAAAAAAAAAAATTACCAAAGGGGGGGGTTTTCCTCCAAAATACACACATAAAATATACCAAAGGGGGGGGGTTCAACCCCCCCCCCCCCCCTGCGTACGCGCCTGTGCTACATATATGGTTCAATATCAATCCCCGGCCAGTTTCACCATACATCATGTACAGTTAGGTGAGAATTGTCCTTAAAAACCTGATATGAAAATCTTGATTTGATTTATACGTTAAAACTCAAAACTTTACTAAACCATAATTATGATTATTTTGGTAGTACTGTAATACCATTTTTCATCACCTGCACCGCAGGACTTATTTATAAAATAATGATAGAAAGAAAAAAAAATTGCCATTCACACTTAGCCTCAACAATACATCTTTAACCATAAGGATGTTCTGTCAATCAAATCAAAGGCCTTTTTAAAATCAATAAATGCACTAATAAATAGAAAATTCTTAGATTATCGTCTTCAGAAATCAGTTGTTGAAACCCTTGTTATCTGCCGATTACTTCTTCGGCCTCACGAAATTTAGAATCCTGTGTGGTTTACAATAAAAGGTAAAAAGTTATCCGAAAAAACGTAACAATAATTATGTGTGATTCCTCGATAATCATCAGGGTTCGTATCTTGACCTTTATTCTTGTAGATATGAACAATACTAGCCCGATACACCATTCTGTTGGAACAAATTAAGCCACTCGTCAATACAAGAGGTGTTGTATAGTCCAGTGAATAGGTCGTCGGACTGTGGATTACACAGGGTCCGCGGTTCGAGTCCCGCCACCGCACTAATGTCCTTTGGCAAGACATTTATCTTCATTTACCACTCTCCACCCAAGTTTTAATGGCTATAGCGATATAGGAAGGAATTAGCCCTTGAATGCTGTGAGCGCCGAATGCTGCAATTTATATGAGCAACCGAAATCGGTAGCCTATATAGCAGAGCCGGAATAATATTGGAACGCCTTGAGCACATTGCATGGTGGATATGTGCGCTATATAAATATCCAATATTATTGACATCGAAAAAAAATTACTAGTAATACATCGATTCAGCATGCCATTGGTATAATAATTACAAAAACACGAATTTCTTATCAAATCCTTACTGGCATTTTTCAAGTTCTTTATCATTCTTTCAACTTCCTCTAGACAGTGTGACTGCATCGTGCATTCAAACATCATGTTATACTAGCAGACCTGCTTATGATCATGACATTCCATGTCATTTATTATTATTGTGAAAATCAGAGCACTCACCAATCTCCAATCTCAACACTCCTAAATGACAAGCACAGAGGGCGCCGGAGCGACTTTCAAAGTGGGGGGGGGGGGGTGGCACCAACAAAAAAGAGCGGCACATAGGGGCACTTTTCAAAATAAAATGAGCACTTTTCCTATGTAAGAAGGGGCACTTTTGGCTACTTGAAAAATTGGAAGAGGCACTGTGCCCCCTGCCCCCCCCCCCCCCCTCCCTCCCTGGATGCGCCCGCCTCTGGACAAGCAAGCATCACACGGACTTTATTACTGGTATTGGAGGCGCACGCTTAATGTCATTAGAAGAAGGGAAGGGAGAGTACAGAAACGAAACAGCAAGCATCCCCCAGACGCCCATTTGCAGCTGATATGGACACTGACCGCAAGGTCACTGCCCAACAAGGAATGGCGGCTGCGGCCCATGCTCCGGAAAAGGGGATGTTCATCAATTTTGACATTAATGAACACTTGCAAGATTTGCAAATAGGTGAAGAGGAGAGGATGGGAGATATTGTGGAAAGGGTAGTTAGGGCCACGGTGGAGGCAGCTGTTCCAGCCATCATCAAGGCAGTAAAAGATGTATGTCTCACTGCAGTGAAGGAGGAGGTGAATCCCCATCTCCTCCGTCTGCAGTACAAGACCGACCACCTAGAACAAATAAGCAGGAGAGACAACCTTAGAATAACAGGCATTACAGAAGAGGGAAGAGAGGATGAATCTTACTGTTTTCACACTGGCAATATTTTGCTTAACCCCGTACTATAGGTGGGGTTAAGGGGGGGGTCTTAGCCCCACCTATAGTACGGGGTTAAGCCTATTCCACTTTCTGTTCAGACTGGTTTTTACCAAAGTGGGCTAAGGTTGGCTAACCCCACCTATAGTACGGGGTTAACTAACCCTGCAAAATAGCAGGGCTAACTCCGCAATTGTGGTGCTAACTCCTGCTAACCCCGCAATTGCGGTGCTAAGCAAATGAATGAGAACAGAAACGAAAAATAGTCCGGTACTACGCAATGGAGCGTATCGCAGCTGGCCAGATGCGAAGTATGTCCAATGATAACATTCACGATATCCGGGGTTAACGAAATGCAGTGAGAACAGCGGGAATTTTCTTATTCCGGAATAGGCGCTAGTACGGGACTAAAAACAGCGTGTGTGAAAAGCCAAAAAAATAGTCCGGGGTTAAGGATAGTACGGGGCTAAGCAAAGTACGGGGTTAAGCAAAACCAGTGTGAAAAGAGGAGCAGCTTGCAAACAAAGTTTGCAAAGTTGCAATGCAGGCAGGGGTGGATCTAAAAGAGGTCGAAATTTCATCTTGTCATCGCTTTGGGAAGAAATCAGCAGATAGAACGCGTCAGACTTTTGTTCGTCTGAACAACAGGAGGCAGCGAGATCGCTTTTACCATGCTTTTACGATGCCCGCTTCGCACTGAAAGGAAACGTATCAGGACAATTACCCCCTGGGCAATCACCCCCCGGAAAATTACCCCCCGGAAAACTACCCCCCACGGACAATTACCCCCTGGAAATTTACCCCCCGGAGAATTACCCCCCAAGGACAATTACCCCCTAAGGACAATTACCCCCGGAAAATTACCCCCCGGAGAATTACCCCCCGAGGACAATTACCCCCCAAGGACAATTACCCCCCGGAAAATTACCCCCCGGAGAATTACCCCTCGAGGACAACTACCCCCCGAGGACAATTACCCCCCGAGGACAACTACCCCCCGAGGAAAATTACCCCCCGGAAAATTGCCCCCCGGAAAATTACCCCCCGAGGACAACTACCCCCCGAGGACAATTACCTCCGAGGATTTTAATTTATTTATGACGGAATAGATTTGTTTCGTACAGGGGTTGTGTATAAATATATTTGCAATTATTATATTTAATTATATTTTATGTGAATGTATGAGAAAAAAATTGTTAAGGAAGAGTTTTCTAGTACTACAGTGCAAATAGGCGGGGAGCTCACAAGACACGTCACGGAGTTGCATATTTGTGTTTGCACCTTCAACACATCATAATTTTCTAATTTTTAATTGGTGAAAGCTAGAAACATCCACTACCTCCATTCAATCCTTGTGAAGTTTGACTTAATATGCCACATGTATTGAATCAAAGTAAATTGCCAGAAGACGCATGTATCAAATCAAAGTACGGAATTTACATTTCTTAGAAATTTAACAATACATTGCGCGCAGATGAGTACGCGTTACAGCCAGTCTCCCCTAAAATGGCACAACAAAGAAATTAGGATGTAAGATTTCATTATTTATGCATCCTCTGTAAATTTTCTTATCAGCTGATCGTATATTTGTCTTTGTATGTATAATGGGCCCTATGGGATCTATTCCAAAATTAAGGTTTTCTTCATGTTGATAGATGTAATGTAATGTATAAATATATATATATATATATATATATATATATTTCTGTTGTCATGGTGAACTAAAATATGTTTTCTTGTACTGTAATTTATTTTGAAATAAAAATTGCAGTCAAGTTAAATATATGGTATGCACGGTGCCATATTAAAAGAAAATAAGTATCCGCTCTTTGGTACATTCATCTCAATGATTTTGTAATTCCACAGCAGCGTTTTTCAACTAGGGTGCCGCAAGAGAATGTTAGTTACATAACAACATTTTTTTGGAAAACGTTGATTTTGTGAGGAAAAAAATATCAAAAACGGTAAGAGTATTTATTTTCATGAGAAAAAAAAATGTAACAAAATAATAAAATGTCTTTCTTCCTCGCTCGCTGACAATATTTTGCGAATATATATCTTTTATTTCGAAATTAAATTGTTACCACACTCTCATTATATTTATAAACATGATAAATCAAGGCAACGAGAGGCCCGAATATCCTTATATTCCTGTGTCAAGGTCATGACCGAATATATCACTTTATATTCGTGTACATTCGGCGGCGAGGTGCCCGCATACAGTATCTTAAATCTTTTCTAGTGTGTTGATTATAACATTATGTTTTACCATTTAAAAAAAATCTTGTCCTTTTTTTTTCTTGGTCGCTCGATAATTCAAGAATCAAATGTGCCCATACGGGTGTACATAGCACTTGACGAGTGCCAGAGTGATGCAAAATAAATAGTTTTCATTTAAGAGGGCACTGTGTCTAACAAAAAGTTGAAATAACGCTGCTCAAGATGCATTTTTATGCATTTTGAGACGCGCTGGACAATTCCCTAAAACTTACATTCTTCGTAGAAAACAGCAACTACCAGGTGTTGCATACATTATAGTTAAAGGAAAATGTGTGGTAATGAGGATGATCACGCGTAAGTATTTGAACGAATGTGGGTTCATGCACGGGATTGTATGGGCTCGTAGCCTTCACAACATCTCTCAATGTGTCAGATCGTCTTTTGCTATTGAATCCTGATTGTCCTCAAGGGGGTGGGGGTAGTTGTCCTCGGGGGTACATTAGTTATCCACGGGGCGGGTAATTGTCCTCGGGGGTAATTTTCCAAGGGGGTAGTTGTCCTCGGGGGGTAATTTTCCAAGGGGGGTAGTTGTCCTCGGGGGGTAGTTTTCCGGGGGGTAATTGTCCTTCGGGGGTTCTCGGGGGTAGTTTTCCGGGGGGTAATTGTCCTCGGGGGGTAGTTGTCCTCGGGGGGTAATTTTCCTCGGGGGGTAGTTTTCCGGGGGGTAGTTTTCCGGGGGGTAATTGTCCTTGGGGGGTAATTGTCCTCGGGGGGTAATTCTCCGGGGGGTAATTTTCCGGGGGGTAATTGTCCTTGGGGGGTAATTGTCCTCGGGGGGTAATTCTCCGGGGGGTAATTTTCCGGGGGGTAATTGTCCTTAGGGGGTTATTGTCCTCGGGGGGTAATTCTCCGGGGGGTAATTTGCCGGGGGGTAATTGTCCTTTGGGGGTAGTTTTCCGGGGGGTAATTTTCCGGGGGGTGATTGCCCAGGGGGTAATTGTCCTAGAACCGAAAGGAAAGGATGGATGTGAGGGAGTCTACATCAATGAGGACCTCACTCCGATGCGATACGCTGTTCTGAGGGCAGCAAAAAGTTCTTCGTCTGTGAAGCGTGTTTCAACGAAGAACGGAAACATAGTATGCAAGAAAAAAGATGATGAATACGTAACGATTGCTTCACCAGATGACCTCTTTGAGATTGGCTTCAACGATATTAATTACAAGGACTTCAAACTACATTTCATGGAATAAAGCATTTTTTAACCACCCCATGTGGGCACACTTTAAAACATCCTCAAAATGAACGATATGCTAATCTCTTATAAATTGACTCCTAATTCATTTGATACTGCTCTTAAATTTGATAAGTCTAACTCTTTAAAATTATCTCACATTAATGTTCGTTCTTTGTCTAAAATTTTTGAATCTTTTAAATTATTGTTTGAGGAATGCATTTGTACAAAGTTTGATATTATTGGTATGTCTGAGGTATGGAATGTAACCAACAAGTCAATATTCAGTTTGGAAGGATATTCGTTGGAAGTAAATTGCCGTCCTGGTGATTCAAGAGGGGGAGGAGTTGGAGCATACATCTCTAAAGTACACGCGTCTTGAATATCGCGTCATTCATGCAGAATCCCTCTGGTTGCATATTGATATTACAGATAATGTAAAAGTTACAGTTGGAATAATCTATAGGAAACCTAATACAAATGTTAAGAAATTCCAAGATGATCTGTTGAGTGTGTTACAAGAAATGAGAGTAGATAAACATAAATGTGTACTTTTGGGTGACTTCAATGTTAATTCATTGAGTGAAGAAGACACAGTAGAAGAGTTTCTGACATCATTACAATGTATAGGCTTGGATCAATTGATTCAATCACCGACAAGGGTAACAAAAGAGTCTGCTACTTTAATAGATCATATATATTCAAACATTAATATATCTGAAATTCATTCAGGTATTATACAATCTGATGTGTCCGATCATTTCACAGTTTTTGCAATCTTCAAGAACTTAGCAAAAGTGCAGTCTAGTAAAAAAATAATTCAATATAGATGTTACAAGAAATATGATATAAATGTATTTGGAGAAGATCTTGCAGCCTATAACTGGGAAACGGTATATAATTCAAAAGATGTCAACACAGCTTATCTACATTTTTGTAGTTCTTTCTCAAACCTTTGTAATAAACATGCACCATTGATTACTAAGCAGTTAGGAAAGAAGAAAGCTGCCAAAAAAACCATGGATATCTCGAGGGATCATGAAATCTATTCGTGTAAAATATACAATGTATTCAAAAGTTATAAAATCAAATCATCGACAGGATCTTGTTGATAAATTACTATTGCGATTTGTTACAAAATAATATGAAGGATACAAATAAAACATGGGCCATTATCAATGAATTGTTAGCTGGAAAAAACAGATCACCGAGAAGCACTGAAGTGGACAAACTAATTAAGAAGGTTCACGGAGAAAATATGCAACTTACATCTCAATCTGATATTGTGAATGAATTTAATGACTTTTTTGTAAATATTGGACCGAATTTAGCAGATGAATTGCCGAATACAGATGTAGCATATGGTGATTTTTTGGGGCAGAATATAGAGCAATCTTTATTTTGGAAACCAATAACTGCAGTTGAAATTAAGAGTCAAGTTCTGCTACTTGATACCAAAAAGGCTTGTGGTCACGATAACATGCCAGTGCAATTAATTCGAGATAGTGCTCCATATATTTCACATCCACTGGCATATATATTTAACTTGTCATTAGAAACTGGCAAGGTTCACGAAATAAAGATGAAATAAAGATTGCAAAGGTTACTCCCCTACACAAAAAAGGGCCAAGAGAAGATCCAGGTAATTATAGACCAATATCGGTTTTACCTGTCATCGGTAAAGTTTTAGAAAAATTGATAAATATCAGATTAATACAATTTCTAGAAAAAAATGATATATTCTATTACCATCAATATGGATTCCGAAAGAAATATAGCACTAAATTGTCTTTGATCAACTTGATAAATTCAACTTTGAAATCTATAGATCAGGGAAAAGTAACTCTGGGTATGTTCATCGACTTTAAAAAAGCATTTGACACAATATTAATCATAATATATTACTAGGTAAACTATCTAGTTATGGCATTCGAGGGTTACCTCTAGAATGGGTTAAGGATTATCTCAGTAACCGATTTCAGTTTGTCCAGTGTGGTCAAACGTTATCAGAAAGGAAAAAGATAAGATGTGGTGTTCCACAAGGATCAGTATTAGGGCCAACTCTGTTTTTAATCTATATAAATGATTTGCCAACTGTTACTGATTATTTCAATTTTCGGCTGTTTCCCGATGACTCCAATCTATTTCATACTTTTTCTGCTGACCAGGGTGAAATTGATGTAAATGAAGTGAATAACAACATACAGAAGATACATAAGTGGTGCACTGCTAACAAACTTACAATTAATTCAATGAAAACTAATTTCATGTTAATATGTAGTAGGAGGAAAAAAATAGGTATAAATGGTAAACTAAAAATCGCTGACGAGAAAATTAAAGAGGTTGATGTTGCCACTTTTGTTGGGGTTCACATTGATAGACATTTATCTTGGAAGAGTCATATTCGTTTTGTAAATCAGTGTATTAGAAAGAAAGTTGGAGTGCTATTTAGATTGCGACATTTTGTTCCTAGCCGTACTCTGATATTTATACAACCACACATTTCTTACGGAATAGAGGTGTGGGGAAGCACTTATAAGACTAGTCTAAGAAGTATATTATATTCACAGAAAATGGCAGTTCGTGCCATAACATTTAGTGAATGGAGAACTCCTTCAGATCCATTATTTAAAAGATTGCGAATCATAAATGTGTATAATTTACATGATTTATCCATTTCTACTTTCATGTTTGATCTAGTTAATGGCAATTTGCCTCATATTTTGATAGAGTACTGTGACATTATAGAACATAGCTATTCCACAAGACAAAAAGAAGATGGACAATTACGTCTTCCAAAATTAAGAACGACACAAGGTCAATTTTCATTGTCTTTTGTGGGCAGTGAATTTTGGAATAGATTACCTGTTGATTTCAGATTGACAAGGTCTAGAAATAGGTTTCGGAATTCTGTTACAAGTCATTTGTTGAACAAGTCATGAATGAAATATCAAGTGTACACAATTCATAATTCATATTTTACATTATTAGTTTGTATATTGTAATACATTGTTGAGTACTGATTCTTGTTTTTTTTAAAGCATCGATTGTAAAAGTAAATTTATTAATTTTTGTTTTGTTACGTTCTCTAAACTGATTTGTACCAATATACTTTGTTAAGCTGTTTAAGGGGTTAGGCTCGACTAGCACATGTGCTATTATCTGGCCCCTTTTACCAACAAATAGTTTCTCTTCCTGTATATGTAATTATTGTATAAAATGTATGAAATGTATTGCTGTTGGTAAATAAATCAATCAATCAATCAAGAAAAAATTATTTACCGAACCGGGCTGGCCAGAAAATACAGACAACCTGGCAATAACTAATGTGTTGACTGCTACTTGATTGATTGATTGATTTTTATTCGACAAGCTTCCAACATACAACAATATACAATAATAACAGATCAAAAATAAGTCAGCTTGAACAGGATAACCCACGAAAGCTCGAGAGCTTATTTCCAGTGGGGTCCCTTACAGACATGTATACAATTAATAAATTAAAATAGTAATATTTACAGACAGATAAGAAAATTAAAAGAACTACTTATTAAAGATAATAATAACAACATTAAACTGATGATAGAAATGATATTAAGTACAAGAAGAAAAAGAAGAAGGAGAAGAAGAAAAAGAGGAGAAGGAAGAAGAGGAAAATAATGATGAATTTGTAGAATTTCTATAACGTACGAAAACATAAGTATATACAACATGAAAAAGTATGAACCGACAGAAGAATAACAATTTCAATCATATAACATGTCATTCACTTCTCTTCTCTGACTGTCAAGTATTAGGTATTCCTTTAATTTCCTCTTAAAATGATCATAGTTTCCTATTTCTTTTACACCATTGGGAAGGGAATTCCAATGTTTTATGGCATTGTAATAAAACGAATTTCCAATACTACCTACTCTTTCTGGTAAGTTAAAGTTGAATCGTCTATTTCTTGTATTATAATCATGTACGTCAGTAACAAGATCGAAGTTGGATCGAATATAATGATTCGACCTAGTATGATATATTTTATGCACGTGATGCAATGCGAGTTGTTTTGATCTTTGGTCGACTTCAAGAAAACCAGCTTTACACAAGTTCCCTACAATTCACAGATATAATACTATGTGCTTTGTATAATGCGGCTGAAGATTCAAATTATTAAAATAATGTTCCATAACCATGAATAATTTTGGCGTAAATATTTTAAAAAACGAATGACAAGCGCCGTAAAAAAAAATATTATCAGTATACGAATACTTATTGTATATTTCGAAGGAAAATTAGCCTACGAATTCAGTTCGAGTGCACTGTATGTTGCGCATACTGTAGCTGGCTGTATGTTGATCTGCAATGCTGCCGTACATACGTACGTACTTACTTATGAATTGTGTGTATATCCGGCTTGCGGCAGGGCCCGTTTGCATTTCGCCTGAATGGCTGCTAATTTCTAATATTAGTCAAAATGAGGACAGTTATCCAACGAGTCACCAAAGCGAGTGTAACTGGTAAGTTAAACAATTTTAAAGGAATTAAGCAGACCGTTTAATAGTTCTGTGTTCTGTTTACAAACAATTACAGCCGTTTCGAAAGAGACCCTCGTCTCGATCGCCTTTGTTGTGTGATTTATGAATGTGAAATGTGTGTGAAACAGTCTGTCGTACAATTTCTGTGTAAGTAACGTGTGGGCCCCTGGCCGGTGGTCCCGCCCTTTCGCATGCTGTATGGCCAGGCCCATGGCCGTAGCAAATGGCATAGGCCGACTTGTAGCGTAGACTCATGCAGGTAAATAAATAAATATTCTATCGAGAGATATATCAGGATATAATTCGACGCTTTGAATATTTAGTAAATATTTGGTTGCTCGTAGCTCCAGTTCTGATCATCGCACACAAAAAATGGAAGAATGTCACATAGAATCTACGACGTGGAATTTCCAAAAGTGTCGATCAATTTTTTTGTTTCTTCTTCTAATTAGACTGTTGAAAAGTTTAATGCCTAAGCTTTCTTTACACATCAAAACCATGTATTCAAGAGGAGAGAGGAAGTTTGTAAAATCTAAGTGTGCCACAAAGCTACCCTTGACAATGGACTAATCCTCTCATTGACTGGCGGCATTGACCAGGTTTTAACTTTTATCATGTCCACTGATAAAGCCTATTCTTTTATGTCTGTAGGTACAATGTACACTTGTACAGTGTAGGTTGCCGGCACTTTTGCAATGCATGAACACTGGTCCGAGAATAAGGATTGTCTTCATAAACGAAGATCGTCTTTGTAAACGCGGACCAATGCGACCTCCAAAACAAGGATCGTCTGCAAAAAAGCAGATGTTCCATATTTTTGATTGGCACATTGGCGATGCAAAAAACGGATTCCTGGATGATTTTCTTGATGCATTTTACATTGACTTTGTACAGAGACCTTCACATTGTGAGCAATAAATCATTGGGAAGACGGACAACCCATAAAAGTATACGGTCAACTAGGTTATTTTCCCCTGGGAATCCAAATTTGGCATTGCCAGCGGGCGGTTCGGTTACCCGAAACCTGCAGAGCGCCGATGAAAAAACATCCGCGAAAATGCAGACGATCCTTGTTTATGAGGACGCATTTTGTCCGCGTTTATGAGGACGATCCTCATTCTCGGACCAGCGCCCCTACTGATGAAGGTCTAACCGTAAACGGGATGGACTTCATACCTGCTGACAGGTGTAAATCAATAGATCAATTTTTTGAATTTTTATACCGGTAAAATACTCGACTACTGTATTACAACATAAGGCCAAATGAAAATATAAACATGTTTAGCGTCACGACTGCCTTCTTGAAAAATAGAGAGGAGGCCCCATTTTTTTTCTTTTTCAAAATAGCCGCTCAGTACATTTTCCCTGACAGTCTGGCTATTTTTCAAAATGGCCGCTGGCATTTTGTTTAAATAAAAAAAAGAATCATTTTAGCAGTGTGTTTTTCAAGTTTTTTTTTCTTAAAAAAAAAAAAAAAAAAAATGTTTAAAACAACAGGAAGCGGGCGGGGACGCTAAACATGATTTTTTTTTTTAAATGGCCTAACGTGGGTTATGGTCTTGATTGAATCATATATGATTTTTATACTAAAATGGAAAGAAATTTAATAAACTTACTTTTACAGCCCTTTCCCCCCCCCCCCCCCCCCTCCTTCTCGAGAGACGACTGCTTAGTTCCCTCCTCCTGATATCGATAAAATAAAAAATTGTGCGTTGCGGACACTCTACCAGTGATGTCATTAAATGTAGTTGCGAAATATCGGACGGGTGGCTGTCTATCTGACATGCGCAGATAGCCTGCCGCTGACCTGTGTTAACAACCAATCAGCAACGATAAAGTCTCCCTTCATTTTGAAAAAACATAAAATTGGAAAATGGCAGAACAGAGTACGGTTGGCCCAATCGGTAAAAAATAGGCTCAAATATCTGCAAAACCAAGGAAATTAAACTTGTCATTTCCAATCGTTACTTATTTGTAATCAACATTGATTCATTGAATTGTTTATAAAACCATTTGAAAGTATACAGGTTTTTAAAAATTGTTGCATGAATGTACTGCAGTACAGTGTAGTCTGTGTTGCCCATCTTAATACACAGACAGGATAGTAATGCTGCCAATAGTGTTTGCGGTTGGTGTCCCTTTTTGATTACTTGTAAAGAAACACCTGCCATACAAAGGTGTACATGTACCTTATTTGCCGGCGATAAGGGCCACACCCCCAACTTTGACATTTCATAGAGGAAAAAAAAAAACGGACAAAACAAAATAATCGTAATTTTCGTAGAACACTATTTTTTTTTTACAAACTGATACTAAATTCATCAATATTCTTATAAATTACCGGAAGTTTAGCTAAAAAATGATCGCAAGCAGATTTGGTGTCCGATATATACACCTACCACAATATACGGTGTAATGCGAAATTGCATAAAATGTATACAAAATGACGACTTCGGCTGGATGTGCAGTTGCGTTCGCGGCAGCTCCGTAACGGTCCCTTCTTTTAATTGGCACAAACTTAGATCAAGATCTATCGGCAGATGTTGTTTTAGGAAGTTTATTTTCGTCTTCATGTCAACAATGCAAGATAAAATTGTCGGTAAGATGTGTGGAAATGTCCTGTACCATAGTGGTAAGTTATTTGTAGTTCCATATGTGCAAATGCGTGCTGTTTTTTCATGGTTTGACTTGCGTTTTTTTTTTTTTTTTTTACCCTTTTGCCGCAAATTCCGCACCCGACTTTTTGATATTTTTCTCTTCCAAAAATACTGCGGCCTTTACGCCGGCAAATACGGTATGTGTGGGACAAGTCTCTAACTCATACTCCATATCACTTTCTTCCAAATCCGAGTCAGCTGCTGGAACTGGAGCTGGGCCACAAGTTCTCATACGGTCAGAATTGAAGAACTCGGTCACTTGATCATGAAACTAGCCAAAACAATTGCTGAAAAACATGATTTTCTCGTAAAATCTCAATGTAAATAATGACGTTGAACACCACGCAATCCAAGGAGAATTCAGATTCAGATAAATGTGTTTACAGTGCGATATGTGTGCTACATGAATATGCGCTCCATACGTTTTGTATGTATTGTGAATGGTGACGATTCTCGACTAAACGGTCTGCTGAATATTCCAAGCATCGACTGTGGCGGAGGAAAAGTTGACAAAGAAAAAGTGAATTGAATGTACACATGTATATAATATTGGATGGCCTTGAGTGTGATACAAGAATATGTTCTCACACGAAAAACAAAGCCATACAATATTATTATTATTTATATTAGTCTGACTAGCGAAATACCAAAATTTTACTTACCTAGGTAAATATGGCTAATGCTATGTCCTCGTGTGATATCAATATGATATCGATATCGATAGTTAAGTTCCAGGATGACTGAGCAATACAAAAACAATATTGGTCGGTCATTCGGGTACTGTGCTAAAGATATTGAATACACTGACTTATTGTACCACTTAGAAGCCTTATATAGATTATAATCATTGATATCTTTCGCTACATACATGTAGAACAGATTTGCAGTCACTGCAGATCTTTTTGTCCTTATACTGCACGGGTGGCCAACCCGCGGGCCAAATGCGGCCCTCAAGCTCTTCTGGTGCTGCCCGCGGAGTGTTGAAAAAGTAATTACAAAAATAGCTCATAAATTAAATGCGGCCCGCATAACAGCGATGAAATAGGGTAAAACATTTACACACAGCTATTTCTATATCCATAATTTGTTTTCATCATTCACAACATATTGACTCGTTACTTGGTTGATACAAAACTCCTCAAATTCCCTCTAATCACATTACATTAACAAAATTAACATCACTCGCTGAGTGGCCATTTGTAATTTCCGCACGCAGTAACATTTGTAAATATACAAATGTTGTGAATCAAGAAAAAGTGTTTGAAATGCTATACTTGTCTTGAAACTTACAACCCTTGTCCCGCTGTTGAATTTTCTCATGAATCTTAACCGCGTTCAATGAGATGTGCAGTGTACAACTAATATAGTTAAAATATATTCTTTCTGCTGTGTCCTTGATTTTGTACAACCAACATGGCATTCACTTTGAGACCTGCAAGGAAAAAGAAAGTTTCTGATGAACTGGTCTTTATCTTTAAAAATAGTATTGCTACTTTCCTTCTGTGCACCACGATTGTCCACAATTACCATGTTTCCCTGCCATGACTGCATTAGTTAATCTGTAATTTACCACATAAATAGTCATTGTTGGTCAAGCTGTTTGGTGAGGCCCTTCACCCTGGATAACTAGATAGGTTGAGCTTCATGTATCTAGGGTCAGGTTGTCTGTTGGTCGGGCTGTCCCTGCTATTTAGGTGTACAGTACCGAAGATGACCAGTCTGCATGCTAGTGTTGCTCACTCCTTGTGAAGAAAATAGGAAAATGCGCTCCATTATTCAACTTCTATAGATTTTGTTAATGTTTATCGTTTTGTTTTTTTTCCTTTCTTCGTTTCTCTTCCTGTAGTTGGTGACGAATTGATAAGTAGCATTGGAAGAGGACTCTGTATCCTGGTGGGGATATCAAAAGATGACACTCCCAAAGAAAGAGAATACATGTGAGTACTCTAGGGCAGGTCCAAGCTATTTGCTTTGTGACGTACGGGACATTCAGAGACTTTAAACAAGAAATAACAATGGATGTCATTATTTATATGACTATCTTTTGGTATGAGTCTGTGGCTTTTATGGGCTAGTTCATTTGTGAAAAGTTTTAGTTCTGACCAATTCATAAATTAATTTTTAATGTAATTAATGTGCTGCGTGACGTACGGGACCAGAGAATTTCTGACTTTTTCAAAAATAAGTTCATCATAAAAGTTCTCTGAATTTATCAAGTTATGAGATTTATGGTAATGATATCTTAATTCATTATGGAATCAAGCATTAATCACAACTATTACCATATTTTTCTGACCTTTCGTTATTATGTAATATACCAAAACATAAATGTGTGCACGTGACGTACGGGACACGTGACGTACGGGACAACTTTTCCCTATGGGAAAATGCATTGAAATGGAGAATTTTCGTCAAAATTTGTTAAATGTGAACAATTTTAACTTAAATCAGTGACAATTAGAGTGTTTTAGAACCCAATTAGATCCTCTGACCATTACTTAATATCATCTGTGTTAATTTATGAGGTAAATCAATATAAATATTACTTTAACAAAGAAAACAAATTTAATTAATATTCATACACACTATATTATACCATTTTTATTCCATTTACCCATCTATCATGTGCAGTCATGCTTCTTTTCTTATTTCTTTTATCCATTCCATTCAATATTGCAAAATGTTTTTAAACAATAATTAATGAAGAAGATGAACTTGAACTTGAAAACTTTTATTTAAACTTGTTTGAAACACAGGGGCACACTTGGCACATCATATTTTGTCAAAGAACATTTCTTATGCTAAATATATTACTCATTGCGGATATAGTATCGAAAATAATATCGCTAGTGATATTCGTTTGTCTCGCAATGTGGTCAATAAGGAATCTAAAAGATCACGACGTTTCGTATGCTACCAATTATCGATCGAATTTTAGACCGCTTTACGGTCCTCCCGTAAAGTATAAAAGACCCTTGCTTATAACAGTTTTTATCACCTGACGAAGTATTGCAGTAGCATACGAAACGTCGTGATCTTTTAGATTCCTTATTGACCACATTGCGAGACAAACGAATATCACTAGCGATATTATTTTCAACATTTCTTATGTTCCAAGTGTTTGTGAACAAAGACACATTAAAAATATGAAGTCTTTTCTTCATAGCTTGTTTGAATTATTTGATAGTAATATCATAGAATTTTGAAGGAATTCAAAGATAATGCTGGACATATTGTCTTTTTTATATCCTTTTATCACAGATTAGAACATGTATATGTTGCTGTCATATATTCAAGAATTTTGATGTACATTAATGTAGCCTACATGTTTGTGAAAGATGGATACAAAATATAAATCTTGAATGTATTTCGTATTGATTAAAACATCTTATTAACACCACCAGATATAAGAAATTAAAACCCTAAACGTTTGTGTGACCTTTTCCACAATTCAAAAGATTAATTTAAAGCAAACTCAACAAAAATGCATGGGTGTAAAAGTGATAAAAATCTTAAGTGGGTGAGAGTGTGAAATACTCAAAAAGGCTATCCTTCCTTAAAAGTTATGATTTAGTTTTTAGGAGATCAGAATTCCCGAGCTGGCTCCATAACATGTACAGTGCATGCTGTAATCCTTTACCATCATATATGACATTTAAATAGAATATAAAAAAACCTCACATGGAGAGCTTGATAGCATACATGTGCTATTCTTACCTGCAGCATCTATGAGTTGTAAAAGCCAGGTTCTGGTGCATCCACTACCATATAATTTCATTAGACTCATTCCTGGAACTAGTACACTATTATGATTTACATATTTAGCATCCTGCCAATGTTGGAGACATCAACTGGCAAAATACCAAAGTTGATAATACCAGGGGTCTGGCTTGAAGACTAATTAAATTAACAACAATTACATAAAACAACAACAAAAGTACAAACAAGTAAATTCCTAGAAGGGACCCAGTTGGAATGTTCATATATCCCTGTATACAACAAGTTTCCTAACACAGTATATATTCTCCTTTTGGTCATTTCCTTTTTCACATCTCGCATTGGTTTTATATGGGGTTGTCCCGTACGTCACACACTTGTCCCGTACGTCACATTTCTTAATTTGATTATGTAATCAACACAGAATTTTCGAAATTTTTGTTAAACCTATTTTTTGTTAGGTATTCATCTAAATTAGAACTTCCTAGAATATCTTTTAAAAAAAAAATTATTTTCATAATTAAAATTAAACAAATTATGATCAAATTGTGACGTACGGGACATCACACTTTGGAACCTACCTCATTTGCATAATTAATTAATTTTGAAAGTTTTTATATTTTTTTCCTATTTTCTAGCATGATGGTCATCATGTCCTGAGATATTTAATTTTAAACAAATAATTCAAATGAGATACAAAAATAAAAATGTAATGTCCCGTACGTCACGCTAATTAATACAAATCGAAGTTCGTGACCTTGGCACTCTTCGTATTTTGATAATTTTTTAATTTTTTTATCAGATTCATAAAATTCATAGTTTCAGCTTTAAAATGAGGTTTAGTTTGTTAAATATATATAAAGATGAAATTTGACCCCCAGAGGGGACAATAGCTTGGACCTGCCCTCTATTGTGCATACATACCGGTATCCCTCCTTAAACTTACAGGAATCCTCAGCCTGAATAATATGTGTAGGTAAACTACATTGTAGGTATGCTGAAAGAAGAGATTTATTCTTGCCTATTGATGTACAAAATTCCTCAAGAATATGTACAAGAAATGAAGAACAATGCCTAAGCGGTACCCATTAGTCCCCCATGATCCCCCTTTTCTTATGTTAATTGAGAGCTGATCTGATGAGATAACCACCTGTTAGTGACCATGCAGGGAGGTCTAATCCCTTCTGGCCAAACTAGGGCATATAAACTTTAAAGGTAAAGACCAGTTTTGGAAACGCCCCAATTTCAAAAAATGAAATGGAAGCTCTCATTACCAATCATGTGAAAGAATATGTTTTGACTAAGACATGATGATAAAAAAGTTGCCGGGAAACCGCCTACTAATTCATATATTTGGTAAATTTGTTTTTCTCATGGTCTTGTGAGAGATATAGGGTAGTCCCATATACATCTTTCTGTGTATAGTACTTGTAACTTTACGAAGAATGGGCCAAATTTCTTATCATTTTGATGATTCCAGAACCTTGCAGATGCTAGATGCTAGATGATCAACCTTTTCTGATCGATTCCACAACGTTTCTTTCACAATGCAATCACATGACCATTACTGGGCTTTACCTTTAATATTTATTCAAATTTATGGATGTTCCTTTCCTGGGAACCTAGTGACAAGGTTTTTCATTGACCTGTTATTAATGAATGATCTACAATACTTGAATCATGTCTGCATGAAGTACTTGTTGCTATATTGGGCAAGCTTTTGTCAAGAAGTGTTAGACTTGAAGTTGTCAAGAATACATGTAACCTTTGTTTCAAAAGTATGTCTAAAGGTACATGTATTTAATACATACATTCAAGTACATGTACCGGTACCGTTTTTTTTTTTTTTTTTTGAAAATTGTGGGTACTTTTATTACAATGTACCTTAGTACATGTACATGTACATTCTTTTGTAAATTTTACTTCACCATTTCTTTGTTTTTTAATAATTTATTCAAGATAGGTTTTATGGCATTTAGTTTAGTGTGTCATGTTGGAACTGGAAGAGAAAGTTTAAAACTTGTTTTGTAAGTGTGAAGTATTTGTCAGTTATAAAGAATGCAATAACAGTGAAGAGGAATAAATTCTGTTGAAACTTGTCTTTCTCTTCACAGAGTCAGGAAGATTTTGAACTTGAGGTTGTTTGATGATGAAAATGACAAAAGATGGGCGAAGAGTGTCAAGGACAAACAACTGGAAATTCTTTGTGTCAGTCAGGTAATTAATATTCATATGTGAAATTGTATAGAATTTACATTTCTTCATTTATCCCTGCATGTAAAATCATAGTATTTCAGATCACATATTGGAAAGAACAGGAAAACTGCACGCTTAGGGGAATTTCATGGTGCTTATATTTGTTCAGTATAATGTTCCATATACATGTACATGTATATATACACTGTATATGTGTTTGTAAGTCTACAAAATATGAATTCAATATTAGGATGCAACATGAAAATTTATATTTATATTGATTGTAAAATTGTTAGAATTACATGTGGGTGCGCAAGAGCAGTTAGGGTCTACTCAGAATATCAGATTGTAAAATACCTTGGTAAAGTTCTTGCTAAAGCAGAGCACTAAATGTACAAATCATTTGCTAAGAACCACAGAGGTGATCTTATGAATGCACTTTAATGCAGACTCAATGCCCTTCGGTCCATTGACTTGTGCAATGAGGAATATTGATAGAATAATAAGAATTCCATTTGTTGTCTTGAGAAAAATAAACCAACAACAATTAGTTAGTAGTTACACAACAGAATGTAGGTAGTTTTAGTAAGAACAGAAATGATATGTTATGTGATGTATGTTTCATATTTATTTTCAGTTTACACTGTACTCTATACTGAAGGGCAATAAACCAGACTTCCACCAGGCAATGCCAGGAGACCAATCACAAATATACTACAATGAATTCCTTGATATGCTAAGGAAGGATTATAATCCGGATAAGATTAAAGGTGAGGTTGGATACATGTATGCTTATTATGGAATGAACAACAATTTGAAATGTAATTCATAAAGCATTCTGTACTAGTTTATTAGTTGTAAGGCCCTGTCACTTGGTCTTCAGAATGGGGTAGGTGTGTGCTCGATTTGAAAAAAATCATTCACATGATAATTGAAATTTTGGCTTTGATCGATGTACATGATTGTTTCATGAAAGTATTGCAATATCTAGCCATGCTCATGTTTTATTCTGACTTCATTTCCAGTGCTGTAGTTAATCAGAAACAATTCTTAAAATAAGAATAAATCATGAAGGTTTATTAGTCACATGGGTCAATTTAAAGATTGTTTAATTCCTCATGCTAGCTCAACATTATATAGAACATAGATGTAGTTTGATGAAGTTTGATGAATTGGAATTACATGTTTCAGGAATCTTCAACCCATTTCCATGCATGAATGATTGATAGAGAAACCCCAATACAGTCAATAACTATGGAACATGTGATAAGTTGTTCAAGTTGTTAAATTGATAGTCAATGATTCCAGTGAAAGGAAACAAAAATCACTGATGGATATTAGAGCAAATAAAGTTTGATAAAGGAAAGTGTATTTTCATTTAGAGTAAGAACACCTCAGGGGAGATCTACGTAGGTACATGTACATGTATGTACCACAATTCAATCAACATATAAAATATACCATGTCGTGTCGAGGGATGATTTCAAAGAAATTCTATGAGGTTGTCATATCTACTTCAATAATTAAACAGACCGGACTGATTTTTTAACATATATATTTCTGCAGTGAAATAATACATCTCAGGCACTATTCTTTGGGTCTTCACAACCAGGTAAAGTGTAGATTTGTTTCTTTCTTCAAAATTGCAAAGACTTGTGATACATCTCTCATGTGGGTACGGTACACAACTAACAAGAAATCATACATGTACTGGTATATCTACACATCCAAATTTAACATGTAGACTGACATTCTCATACTTGGCAGATGGTCAATTTGGAGCACACATGCAAGTTCATATACAGAATGACGGACCTGTCACTATACAGTTAGACTCACCACCAGACTCGGGCATAAGCACAGGTCAGGAGTCTGCAGGCAATACAGATCTGTTACGGCACTCCAGACAGGTGGGTTTGTAATAGAGCGTTGGAGGGTGTTTCTGATAGCAATAATATTGTTGTAATGCAGGTGTTGTGTAGGTAACAGTGTTCATTCAACAAAGTCCAGCCAAGTAGTCTTGTTGATAAAACAGAAGGCAAGAGAGTTGGGGGTTGGGAAGGGAAGAGAGAAAACAAGGATAGAGAGAAAGAGAGAGAAGGGGAGGGGGTGAAATAGGGTCGGAGCAAGACAAAGGGGTATGGAGTGAGAGAGGTATGGGGGAAAGATTAATAAAGAGAGAGAGAGAGAGACAGGGCCCGGGGGGGGGGGGGATTATCAAGATAAATTCAATCACTAGATTGTGTTCAATCTGAAACATTAAATAATAATCATTAGATCCCATTTATATTTTGTTCCCCTTTCTGTGTATAATTTTAAATTATATATTTTCCTATATTCTAAAATATACGTAATAATTTTGTTTTAAATTGTTATCACTTGATTTACATATGTTTATATCCCTTTTTGCAAAAAAAGTGTAAGTTTGAAGTTGCATATTCAATTATACATGTACATAGTTCAGTAAATTTTGCTACTAAAGAAGTGGAATCTATTTTGACAGTTGCTTGTTCACTAACAAAAAATGTATCATCCAGCTGAAATTTGAATACAACTTTACTTGTTAAGGAAACTTCATTATCTCGTATTCATGTAATACTTAAGAAATTGGTAAATTCCTCAAATTGTAGAATAAATTATGTCATATGTTCACAGTCTACTATACAGTACGTATGCATGCAAAAGACTTCTCAGTTTACATGTTTGCCTGTTTTCATCAGGAGTAAGGGGATTGAAATGAAGTACTAGCAGTGTACATGTAGTTCTGGAACCTTATAGTATAAACTGTTGAACTAAACGTTAATACAAACTTAAAAATTTAATATTTGATGAAGGCCTATTTGAAAATTCATAGCTTCATTGCTGCAAGCATTTGAATTGCAGCCAGCAACTGTTAGCTTGCATGTTGCCTGCACGACCTGCCGTCCAACACCGCTTTCGACAAAAACTTCTTTACCATTTATTGATAAGGTTAGTGTATTGTCAAATGTCAATGTAATATTTCAAAGTGTTTGTTATTGTTTTTAGTATTTTATGCACTGTATAGGTCCCACACTGTACATTTAGATAGGTAAAGTTTGCTTTCTGTGTTATTATTGAGCTTACAGTACATGTATGTAATCATTGTAGCTTAGAAATATTGTAATGTACATCAATATAGTAAGTTATTGTTGCTCTTTTTGAATTGTATAAATACATGAAGATGTTCATTGTCAATGTAAAGAAACTGTCAAAATAGTGTTCCCTTCTTGTAGCAAAATTGTGTGAGTTCTTTCATGTATGTCAGTATATTAATGAATTACAAAAGAAACTAACATTATAGACTTACTTTTAGAGTTTAGAGTACTATTCAAAACTAGAACTAGAGTCTTATAGACTGACATTGGAGCCCTTGTGTAGTAAATTATGTAGGCAATATATTATATTTTTCCAAATTATAAGAGTAAAGAAGACATTAAACTTGAGAAGTTTATTTGATCAAATAAATTCCAAATGGGTTTTGATTCCTGTTGTGAATTTGTTGATGAAATTTGGCAAGCAAGCAAGTGATCTTCAAACAAGGTTCTCCCCTGATTGCTCTGACACAGGCCCCGGCAAACCTCAAACGAAAGCATAGAGGAATACCAACCAACTCTGTGGGATTTGCACCAATGCACTCTGATCAGGAAACATTGGAGAATTCAGAGGGCTATCTAGCATGTAGTGTATGCAGCAATGGCCTAACTCATGTGGATGAACGACATTTGACAACTACTGTGTGCAGCAACTGTGGCCGGGGGCTCCATCAAGATTGCTCTGTGCTTCATCGGTGTGACCTAAACTCTGATATACATGGAATCAATGACAATACAGAGGTGATTGATGTAGTGTTTAATGGCCTCAAGGTCAAAATTTAAGGGTTTGTTAGACAAGATATGCCATGTAGGCTCCAATATTGATTATGTGTTGAGTTTAATTGATCCTTTATATCTCAAAAAAATTGAGACATTCAATCATTATCATTATACATGTAAATCCTAATATACATTGTATTTAACATTTTGGAAGTTTTGTATTATATGAAGACAGAAAGAAACAATACTTATAATTTGTCAAACAAAAGTAGAAAGGTTGTTTATTTATAAAGAAAACCATATTTTAAAGAGATTGATAAAAAGATATACAGAGGGTGGACAGAGACAGAGAAACATAAAGATATAATATATAGAGAGAAAACACTGCTTACAGCACTATGATACAGGCAATTCATAAAGTTCCATGCTCTACAGGCTTGTTGATTTATTTTCTCTCCCATTCTGTTGTGTTCCAAATTGTGTTCATGTTAGGGTTCCTTTGCTAATTATCAGGTCTGACATGACTTCCTGTTATTACCCTGAGGCCCTGCATAGGGGCCCCAGTACAGAGTCTTTGGGTGCCAGGAAATTCAATAAAAAATGAAAAAACTGCCTGCACTACAGAATGCATGCTTAATACAGGAAAGGCCCATAACACAGCTTACGAACCAAAGCTTCGCTTGTGTACTGTACGAATGGTAATCCATAGTATTTGACCATGGTCATACTTTAATGAATGGATTTCCTAGATTTTAATCAATCCCCAAAATCCAATATATCTCAGATCTAGGTGCAATTTATTAACCCATTAGCAACTAGAAATTTTGTAAAAAATGCCTATTACTCACTGGAAGAACTTGCAATATTTCTCTCTTTTTGACATTTTTCTGAAGAATATGAAACGTGCGCTATTTTTCTATGCTAAATCCTACTGTAGACATCGTAAGGATTACGCACGTATAACATTATAACGGTAGACCCTACAACGGATACTATAGCGCGTTGAAAACGGACGAAAACGGACGGGCGGTTTCGGGCGGTTCAGTGAGTAAAAGGAGGGGCGGTTTCGGGCGGTTTAGTTGCTATTGGGTTAATAATATCTATTTGTAACATAACATAAAATTAATTGTAAGTTACTATTCATTGTAAAGGTCCAACTATCACCCCCCCCCCCCCCCCATGCTACCGTAAATAACGTTGTATAAACCGCCCTCGTGTATTAACCGCACCCCTCTTTTTCGCCCTTAAAAAAAAAGCGCCAGGTGGAGGGGCATAAATTGAAACTTTAAAAAACTTTTTTTTTTTGGTGTACCGTGTATAAACCGCACCCCCGACTTTGAAATTTTTTCGGCGGCAAAAAAGTGCGGTTTATACACCGTTATATACGGTATACGAGGCATTCAAATGATTAACATCTAAAGAGCAAAGAAAAGATAGAAAAATATGTAAGATTAAAGGGAAATACAACCTAAATAGACATCTACGGTACTCTAAAAGAAAGCAGAAATATCAAGAGAAGCAAACTGATGAAATTAAATCTGACTAGATATGAGAAATTTATGAGTTTTTTAAAGTTGTAATCACTATACATGTACATATGGGTATTTCAAATTGGCTGAAGCAGCAATGTCAATGTGATGTAGTGCCGGACTACTATCCCATCTGTTCTAACATATAAAATGACTAAAATTCAAATGTTAACAAAAATAATGGCTCAGAGGGGCATTTCTTTTTTGAGGACCAATAATAATATGCTATTTATAATGTATTTTTGAGTAGAGTCCCAAGGGAGAAGGAACAAATGGGAGAGTAAACCAAGTCCTGCGTCACAATCCACTAACCAAACTACCAATTTTAAATTCGCATAGACTTAATGATCTCATATCTCAAACATTTATAACTTTCTTACTATTGGTCCGATTCATTTCAAACTCTTGCCATTCTGTTTCTGTTATTTTTCTGCTTTCATAATAATCAACTTATTACAAGGGTTTGATTGCCCTTTAAGTTTATGCTGCCTGCTCCAAATGATACAAGAGTGCATTGATTAGTCTATTCTCAATTGACCTTTACTTTTATTTTGAGTGTAGTGTTAGTTTTAGTATTTGAACGTACAATATCTCTAATTGAAGCTGAACTTGTGATTTCAACATGAAAGTCAAGACATACAATACATAGTTACCCTGTATAAAACGAAATGCCCACCATTCAATACCTCAATAAATATTTTGTTTTGTATGTAATTTCTATAAAGTGGTAATACTATATTTCAAACATGAGCTTCTAATATTATTTTCAAGTTTGAATCAACTCTAATTGACAAAAAAGTGACTTATGAGTAGATGACACGACCTACATGCTTCTGGTTCAGTCTGCCCAGTTTTATGTAATCTTTATTTTCTTTATACTCCTGATCAGTAAGCCCGTAGAATGCAAGATAAACTTTTTTTAGGTAGATTTTATACATTGTAACTGTACGCAAATTTTTGTTTAGGTGATTGGTAAAGCAATGCAGAGAGTTCATGCACATCTTATTCACAATGAGTAGACTTGCTTCCTTTGATACAACCTCATTACTTATCAGCTTTCAACCCATTTTCCCCTTTTAGAATACTGCTGTAGACGGCATCATGATACATGCCCCAGCCAGAGTGTGCGTTGAATGCCAGCAAGGTGGTGTAATGGCTATGTGTGCTGGGTGTGACAATAACCTCCATGAGATGTGTAGAGCTCAACATGAATGCCCCGCCTTAGCTCAACACAAACATCCCACCCTCAGTCAGCTTTTACACAAGAAGTATTCAAAGTATGGCCACCGTTCAAAACCACCAGAGGTATGGACAAGTTTTTAATTGGAATCATTATGCATGCTTTGATTCTTGTAGTTATACTGAAATTCAACTCCTAGGCCCTAGGGCTGGGAATGCAAAATTAGGGTGTCGATTTAATTCAATTGATACTGCAAAGGAGCCGTTATGTGGGGTTGTGAATTTGTGTAAATATTATATCTTTATATCATCAATATTTTAGTTTCAGTAATTCCATATCGATTTCACCAATTTTTTTTTTGACAAACAAGATGGATACACGTCACTAAAAGCCTAAAATCGCCAACTCCCACTCAATTAAATAAAATTCATTTATTTGTAAAATGTTATAAATATAGCTGGTCAATTCCCAGAGTATTGTTAAGCAGGAGACACAGTGCATATGAACTAAGCCACATTGTGTAAAAATCTCATGTTGAGGGGAATATCATCTTTTATTTGTACTTGAACAAGAGTGAATTCGAAGTCCTTTTATTTAATTCCTCACATGTTAAACTTGGAATCCTTATTATTCGGGTCTATATTCTGTTTGTTTTTTAGGCACAGCAGCCTAAGAAATCATTCCGATTGGAGAGATGCAAGACAAAGAAGGATTGCTGCATCTGTTCCAATAGAGGTGCAGGCGTTCACATACGGCGCAGGTCACAAACTGTGTGCTATTACTGTAAGAGAGGGCTGCATTGGGAGTGCAGATTCAGGCACAACTGTGAGCTAATGACAACAGATCCAGAACAGGTAAAGCTTTTAAAAATGTCTGATTAAAATATGATTTGTAGGCTAATCATGAACTCTATGGCCTGTATTATATTGGAATTTTGTTCTTACACTAGGCTTATGAGCTATTGTTCAAAATTGGGTTTAACAAACGGAGTTTGTCCGCGGTTAAATTTTCTTTTGTTAAACGTTATCTTAGACCCAGGATTGGGCTTAACTGAATTGGAATAATACGCACCTGACATTTAAAAAAACAATTATAGGACTATAGTGGAAAATTAGTTTGTAGATGATAGGTGCAGTGGCTCAGTAGTGGAGTAATTGTCTTGTAACTGTGAAGCTGTTGATTATTCCTTATGCCTCTCAATTCGATCAGTAAAAGTGCATGAACTTCTGTATTGTATTTCAGTTTATGATCAAACATTGACGGTTTTGATAATAACAAGAAATGCATTTTTAGACAAGTCTCTTAACAAATCTATGAATACACATGCACATATGTGATCGAAATTGTGTATGATACATTTCAGTTATTCATTTTCGATGTAGACTGTAAATGTTTGAAACATGTAAGTTTTGTATGATGATTGTTTGAATCACTGACAATTAGTATTTGTCTTGTATTCTTCAGCTCGCTGATGGAGGAACTAATGTGGTGTTTTTGACGGGTGGTAACAGAAAGAGGAGAGATTGCATTGTCTGCTCACAACGCAGGCTGGGAAAGCGACACAGGTCCAGGACTATATGCAAGTTTTGCAAGAAAGGCCTGCATCGGAAATGTGAACATAATCACATGTGTGCCTGGATGAAGAATGAGGAAGAAGTCAATGAAAATGTAAGACATTAATAAAGCAGTAGTATAGATTTTCATACCATGTTTAGGAAGCCATACGTTTCAAAATATAATCTTGTTTAGCAAATAATATACTAACATCCATATAAGTCTTGAAATGGTAGAAATTGCAGATCCATTAGGTCATGCTGGATCCTCTGACAAAAAGGATTGTGTGGATACAAAATGGTTATATTATTGTCCCAGCTAAAAATAATTTTGACTGATAGTGTACAACAAACACCATTCCTATATTGAGTTGCTTGGTTGTGGTGTACTTTTTTTCTTCAAGACCCCTTGTGATAATTTATTTTTGGTTCTTGTTTTTTGTTCTTACTGCTTTTTAAATTTAATTAATTGAATGTAATTTAACAGTGCGTATATATCTTTTCTTGCAGGAGTTGAATATAATTTCTTCTGGCAGTCAAAAAAAGAAGAGAAAGACAGGCTCTAAGGCCCAGAGCACTTTGCTAGATAACAGTAGCAGCCAACTGCATAGGGCAAATCAAATATCAACTCATAGCATTGGCAGGAGCATCTCCAATGCAAATCTGCAACTCGGTGCTCAACCGCAACTCAACTCTCACACACGGCTCAACTCTCACTCACAGCTCAACTCTCACTCACAAGTCAACTCTCACACGCAGCTCAACCCTCACATGCGACTCCATACTCAAGAAGGGTTATTGTCTCAACTCCAGCTGAGACCACATGAAACCCAAACACATGCTCACCGGAATACTCTTGCCCAGACATCCACTGCTCTTGCCGAGACCTGTAATATCAAAGTTGAAATTGAAGAGGACTGTGAGTTCATTTCTAATACAGCCAACCATACGGAAGTGGACTCCACTCAAGGACATCATTTCTTACAGGTGAGTTGAAGGAAGAATCACTTCTTCCTTTTCTCTGGATTGTTAATTTATTAATGAGCACACAAGGGAGATGTCAACTAAAGAAGGAAAAGCAACCATTTGCCTTATCATTGAAATTAGGTTCCAAATTTACCCCTGGTGATAAAAGTTAATTTTGGACCAAGATATAGAAGAACAGTTCATGATTTAGTTCTTTTCCTCCAGTGACACAGATATTCAGGTACAGATAAATGGTGCATGTATAAATGACTTTTAAATGGTAAAAAAAAGGGTTATAAATTTTTTTTACACCAGTTAGGAAATGTATGAGTATAAAGATATTGTGAATACCGATTTCAAGCTAACAGCTTTCATTGAATAAGACACGAGGATATTTCAATTCCTTTCTTTGAATAAAAAACAACAACAGGAAGACGTAGAGAGTGATAGGAAACCAACAGTTGTGAAGATCCTTGGTGATGATGTTAGAGATCAAAGGAAGGACTGCATCGTATGCTCTAGTCGTACCTGCTTTGGCAGGCGTAAGAGGGCCTACACCCAGTGTAGTCTGTGCAAGAAGGGTCTACATCATAGGTGTCTTCAGTTCCATGTCTGTGGTCTCAGCAAACAACATCCAAAGGTATTTACATATACTCCAGTTTTTTTGCTGCATTCATTCAATCAAAGTGACCTTTTTTTTGTTAAGTAGCAGCATGCAAAAGGTGTCTTGATAGATGGTTGCAAGTCATGAACGCACAGATAATTGTTTACACCACAAATTTGAAGAGAACCAGGGCCCTGTTTCATAAAATTTATCATTTGTCAATATTCATTGACAAATTTTCTCACAGCCAATCAAATACATTTATTTCAGTAGTTAATCACAGTTATTGTGGCTTCTTATTGATATCAAGTATTATAAAAACATGAGCCAGATTCACATACTCAATGTGACTTTCATATCCGTTGGCAAATTGAATACCTAAGTTTACTGGACAGCAAGGGGGAGTGGTTTGGACGCCCAAGCATTTTAATAACTTCCATATCATTTACTTTTAAGATTAGTGAGAAGAATAAACTTGAGAAATCTTTTCCTTCTCAGCCTATTACGATGGCCAATCATATGTTGTACTATTAAGAAGCCTGACCAGTTTTCAACCTTATCAATTACACTATTACCAAATGTATGACATTTTCAGCTGAGAGCCAGAATTATATCTCATATCATTCACTCCATGTCTGTAAGCAGACAAAATGAATTTATTTTAAATGGAAACTTTCCTTGTATGCAGACGGGTGTATCATATGAACATTTTGATAGATTGTGCGTATTGAATGATTTAATTCATTGTAAATTGTTATCATTTGTTTGTGCTAGTATGATGTCCCAACTGTGAGCTCTGCAGTGGATAAAACAACAGTGTTCACCTGGAGTGATAAGGTAAGGTCCAAACCATAAACATATTAAATCTCATAGACAAGAAAGGTATCATGAACAGAGGCATTACACAAATGGGATTAGATTCTGCCCCCTGTGCAACATTAGCCTCTGCCCAAACATCTAATGGAGTAGGAATATCTGCCAATATAGCTTGCAATCTGATTTCCTCATATACATCATAGAGGTGGATGTAGAGTAAAATGACTACCGGTAAAGTCATATCTATGAATTCATGACTTGTTTTTTCACCATGCAAATTTTCCATGGTGATAGACATATTTGTCATGTTTTTCGCACAAAATGTGCATTGGATGAAGCAATTCATGAGGAGTTTTGGAGCCTTTCATTTCATGTCAGAGTATCTAGCTTTAAAGTGGCCGATGTTACAGGCTGCTTACTCAAAAACATTGATTTACAGAGCGATGAAATGTTTGATTTCCTTTGCAGCATTTTCGAAATTTGGCTTGAATGTTAATGAAACGACAATGATGTTGATAAACATAGTGTACCTTATGTACTGTGAAAAAAATTGAATTCTTTGTGGAATTCTGTATGTTTACTGTTCATTTCTAATTATGTTACTTTATGACAATCAATCATATATGCCCCACACAAATTTCTGCCTCCCTTTATATGTACCATTTTATTTGTCTTAATTTTTTTTTTTTTCCCATTTTTTGTTGTATCTTTGCAATATTTAGTAATGAGCACTGCTTTCTGTTATTCAGTTCATATTATCTATCTAGAAATCAAAATATGTGAGTATAAAATTGTGGTGAGGTTTTTGATGAATAATCTCTGTAGATCAGATCAATTCAAATAAAGTGGCATCACACCATTTCTTGCAATCATTTTGTCTTTCAGCCTGATGATATGGTAGAGGAAGCCGACGAGTTGAGTGACGGCTTTTCACAGGAAGATAACCCAGAGGTGGTAGCAATGTTGGTCAAGTGTGGACCACAAAGCTTAGTAGACTGTAATGAATGTGCCTACCATGATGGAAACAAGAAGATGACCCATCTCATGTGCAATGTATGTGGTAAAGGTGTCCACAGGAAATGCTTCTATCGCCATCAGTGCTTCAGGGATGAGGAGAACACAGAAAGGCATGTGCCTAACTTGGTATGTAATCTAAGCTTGTCCCAGGGTTTACTCGATGGGTAATAGCGTAATGTTTGAAATAATGTAATCATTCATTCTTTGGGTCAGAATATTGTAACTACAGTGTTAAATTTTATCACAACTTTGAGGGAATGAGGGAAAATAATATAACAGAGAGAGAGAGATATAAAGATAGAGAGATGTTTTTTTTAAATCACTCCTAAAATGTGATCAATCTCGGTCAAAAAGGATATGGGTAGCATTGTGTTCAGTTTGAACGTTCAAATTGGAATTGGGCATCTATTTTCAAGTAACTCAAGTGAAAAATGTTATGGTGACCTATGAAAATATTTAAAGAAATCATGTCTTTCATTTTTTTTCCTAATTTCATATTCACAAAATCAATATGCCTCTCCTCCCCTCTTGAAAGATGGGTTGTTATTAATGAATAGTGTGAATTATATCAAATGTAGTGAGTGTATATTCTGTTTTGAAACTGCACAGAACACAGGCACGTTTGTTGGGGAGAGACCATTAGTGGTACGGATAGAGAGCTGTGAGGTGAAAGATGGAAGAAAAGCATGTGATGTTTGTTCAGGAAAGAAGCGGGATGGGAAGAGAAATAGATCAAGAACACAGTGTGCTGTCTGTAGGAGAGGTCTACATGTCAGGTGCCTTGCCCAACATATCTGCCCTGGGAGCAACGTTAGCAATGCACAAGTGGGTTTTTGATTGTGTACACTAAGCTTTTTTCTTATCTTTTTATAAAACACCATTTATGAATGGATACTAAAACATCAAAACCTAACCTAATATGCATACTCCATCCTGACGGGCAGCATATGTATAGAAGAACTTAGAGATAAACTTGAGTTCTGGTAAAAAAAAGAAAACTAATTCTCACAGAATCAAACGAAACTTACACTGAATGTTCAAGATTATAAATAAATGACATGTGCCAAACAATTTTGGAAGAAAATGTATACTGGCTGAGTAATGAGCATAGAAAGACAAGGAAATCAAGGTAGTACCAGCCCCGACAACATGTGTGTTGTCCCATATATAGCTTTCTGTGTACAGCGCTTGTTACTTTACCAAGACTCGGTCAAATTTATTATGATTTTGATGACCCCAGAACCTTGCAGTGCACACCAATACTTACATGCTACATGATCAACTGTTTCTGATCCTTTCCACACCTTTTCTTTCACAATGCAATCGCATTACCAGTACTAAAGTTTATCTTTAATGTATTAATTCTTCCTCCTTGACCTGTAACCAATGTGGTTGTCAAAATAACCTGTTTCTGAAGCAAACTCTCACTAGTAAGTTTGTACAATATGATTACAAATTTACTCCAACTTTTTGTTGCATTTTGCTGTGTTTTTTTTTCTTCTCCAGTTTTGTTTATTTTGTTATAAGACAACCTCTCCTGTATATTAAAAGTAACAGTTGAAGGAATTTAATAAAACTGAATTAATATGATCTACACTAAAAGCATTGTTACTGCAAACATCAAGATTGAAAAATGGGTGTTTGATTATAAATTATTTATTTGTTTCTTAATGCAGGATCCATCCTTCACTCCTTTAACCGAAGCCACCATGCCAATGACCATTCCAAACGATGAGGAGATGAATGATGTAGAACCATCACTAGAACCTTGTCAGCAGCATCTCTCAACACCCTCTACATCCAATGCAAACTTCATTGATGGTGTAAGTTGAATTAAGATGAGACATTGTCTATTTCTCAATCCAGTTTGTGTGATCTGCAGTTATTATGAAGCAAAATAAACAAGGATGGCAATAAAAATGTGGAATGTGATTGAAATTACTACTTCAAGTTTATATCTGAATTTTCTGGTATTTGTACTGAGGTACTTTATATAGGTCTGGTAATCTTTATTCCAAATGAACATTGCTTTTTCTTTTTCTAAATGTTGATCATTTGTTCCTTACACTCTCATTTATGTTAGTTTTACATCCATGCCAACTGTTAACAATATAGCTCTTTTTTTTAAATTGGTGAATGCTACTCGAATATCATTCTATAAATTTTCTATCTCTTTCCTGTCAATAGGATCATTCTCCAGTGCCTATGAAAGACCAAAAAAATAAGGACTCTAATCTTCTAAAGACAGGCCAAGACAAATTCTGTACGGTATGCCATTCTGGCCAGAAAACCAGGATGGCATGCCTTGTCTGTAAGGAGAACGTTCACCTAAGATGTGAGTGGCGCCATTACTGCAAGTTCAATGATACTTCCAAAGGAAACACAGTGGTAAGAATGAGCTGTTTTCTTTAATGATGGCAGAGCTGGCATACATGATATTTAAAAATTAGAATTTTTAAAAGATTGGTTTCAATAGTAGATTCAAAGTTTAAGGTCAGCTTGATTTACCTTATCACATGAGCAAATTGTTGAACAGTGTACTTCTAGTCATGAATCTGCACTTTTGAGGTTTGACTATGTTACAGCTGTGGATGTACTACCTTCTGACCTTCTGAATTTGGAGTCAGCAGGGCGGTATTCCGCATGTCGCTAACTTGTATGGCAGGTGATGCATGCTAGGGGTAAGTTTGTGGGTATAGGTTATGGACCTTCCTCTTTCTGAGCAAGTCTTTCTGTTTTATCACTTTAAAATGTCACTTCAGCCACACTTTTGTAATTCTCTTTTGTACCACTTGCCTCAAACTCTGTTTTACTCTGAATTATATTTTTCATGTATTCTGTATTGCAATTTTCATTTAATTATAGTCTATATTATTCATGAACACTCGGCGCTTTACAAATACTCATTACTATTATTATTGCTGCAGAGTGGAGAAATGAGTATCCTTTTCAGTCATGATTTTGCTCTCATTTTGAAGGCTATTACAGGTGGACGTTTCACTGGAGATGTGGTTCCCATCCTTGTGAGTGATGTCAAGACAAGGAAGAAAGACTGTGCAGTGTGTTCCAATCGTAAGGCAGGCAGGCGCAGTCGCTCCAGTACAATGTGTCCCCATTGTAAGAAAGGACTGCATAGGATCTGTGCTCCACAACATATATGTCCTATGATCAACCTGCCCCAAGAATTCACCGAGATGGTGAGTCCTTAGAGTGTCAGTGCAGCCCTCTCTGATCTGCTTGCAGTGGAATGATTTTTTTCATTATTTTAGAGGTCATCTTATTTTGTTTCCGCTTTCTTGAAAAGTTGCAAAGGATAGAATGTGAATTGGATTAGGGATTTCATATAATATCAGTGATGTTGTTCTCTATGACTCTTATTCTTGACAAAACTTGTTACATATTTCATATGGTTAATGACTTGAAGAGAAAGTAGTCAGTGAATGTATTGGAAGGGGTAAGGAGATGATTTGGCCTTCTCAGTCTACTATTAAGTCATTTTTTCAACTGTTATAATTCTCTTTTCTTTTATAGGATACTTCAGATAATCAAGAACCATTTGAAGATGATGATGATGACATGGGATATGTGGAGATCAACGATGGTATAACCCGTTACTGTTGTGTTTGTTCCACATCAAGAAAGTCGCAGATCACCCGTACGGCATGTTCATCGTGTGATCGAGGCCTTCATCCACAGTGTGTTCTGCTACACAACTGTCACAGTATGGTCCCAAGGAGATTGCAAATTCCAGGGTATGAGAAACAAACCACATCTGGGGACAATGTCACTCAAGATGTGGAGAAAGTACGCTCTATCACTGCTGTCGTTGACGAAGTAGAGGCTTCCAATCACCAGGAGAATAGCGTTCATGAAGATATTGAAGATGATGAATACGAAGATGTGGTCCAGGGACATGCATCGAATGGTGATCCTAAGCAAACAAGTGGAGTTTCTCAAACACCTGTCAAAGGATTTGATACAGGCGTAACATCTGTAAAATTACTTGATGAGAGAAAGGATAGATCTGGTGAGCTCAAAAAGTACCTACTTGTGACCGATGACAGTTCGGATGAATTCTCCCAAGCTGAAGACCCTGATGAAGAGGATACATCAATGGAGAAAAAAGCAGAGGAGGTGGGGCAGAAAGTGGCTAAGAGCAAACACAAGATAGATGGTTTCAAAGGAGCACCTATTGAAGGTGGAGGTTTCCATCAGCAGCACTCTGAGTTAACAAACAACTCTGAATACCCTCTTCACAAGGGAAATGAGCCAAATGATAGGAATTCAAAAATACATGATACTTGTAGCTCAGTTGAGGTAGTACATCCAGCCCTTACACACACAGAGCTCATCTTAGAATGTAGCAATAGTCCAGAGGACATGCAAATTGGCTGTTTTAGCACCCTAGATGACATGAGCTCTGACAACCAGAATCATGTACATACTGAGGGATCAACCCAAGACCTGGAAGATATTGTAGCTCATATCAGGGAAGAGTTGAGTCAGGTGGTGGGGGTAGAAGATCAAATCATTGAGCTTCGGCAAATTGAGGGGGAAGTTCTTGCCATTGATGACGTGTAGAAATCTCAACAGGAAAAAAAAGGTCATTTTATTTATTTCCCAACAAAATGTGTCTCTCTGTCTCTTTTTGTCACAAGTTTATGACCAGCATTTTTTTAAATGAGAGTGACTGTCGAGTGAGGGTTTTGGTGTATCAACTTGTGTGCTATTTATCAGTGATATGAAATAGAGCATACCTCAAACTTACATTGTGTGCATCACAGTATGTAAGTCCAAATTTAAAAAATGTAATTTGAGATCAGATGCCATATACTATACCCTAATCATTATGGTATTATTAAAAGTCACAATATTATTACAATAACATGTACTGGTCAGATAAGAAGAATATGTCATTTTGACCAGTATCTGAACTTATATTTGTAGCAAATTTCAATATTTAAAAAATGTTAGCAAGCTCACTGAAAATGTAAGTGCTAAATGTACAGAAATGACGTAAAAGTTTATGTCTTATTTTTGCCATTTTGTGTTGGTGCCCTTGTCATTCCACGTTTAAGAACGTCTGTAGTTTCTCAATTTCTAGGCATGTTATACCTTAGTACCTCGTTATTTCTTCATTCGATTATGTCCACTACATGTATTATATCTTATGTTTTGCATGCTTGTCATAGTATAGTAACCAGATATTAGATACCAATGTGGGATTGTGATGTAAATGTTAAAGAGACCAATGTTGTGAAGGAGAACGTTTTTATAATTTCACATTATATTCATCCATGTTAGATATATTAAGCCTGAAATCCTTGTAAACTAAGTTTCACAAAGTGCTTGTATTTTCTTGAATATTAGTTTACTGTTATCGTTTTACTCAAATGTGTGTCTTGAATACTCTAGGATTTTACAATGTAAAATTTAATTTGTCAATGTATCATTTTGTTTTATTTAATTCTTTATACTTCAGTGTAAACTTTTGCAGATTTTAAAGATACCCATAAAATGTCATCAATGCTGGTCAACATTTCTGTATGTTGACCAAGACTTTTTTTTAATTTTATTGTAAATGTTTTTAGTCCTTTTTACAGTTAATTGATTCAACCAATATATTTATTCATGCTACTTTTTCATGGTGCTATATAATTTATTCCAGATTTCATGGTTCTATTCGGCCTGTTGAGGTATCGCTTAAGTTATGTGATGTTGTTTTAGTCCTTGTTATGCTATGTTGTCTTGAAAAGCTAATAATTTATATCTTTACATGTATGGATATGAATATGGATATGAATATCCAAGTGTGAATGATTATATTTATTTCTTGTTCAGAACACAGCACATTTCCACTTATAGGCTGTACGTTTGTGCATGATACTTGGTGGTTATTCGGTAATTTGCATCCTAACCTTAATGTAAAAGGTTTTTTTAATGCATTTTGACACTCAATAATCCCACCTCATATTTTTCTCAAATGGTATGTGCAATATCAGCCTAGAAGATCATGTTTATGTCATATGATTGTCACTAACTCATTCTTAAAGATACAAGTCATTTCTAAGGTGCAATAGGTACATTCATATTACAGGAACAATGATAAAGAGTTTTATGATGCCCTTGCAAATGTCCACAGAAGACAACAATTCTGACTGACTTATTCAGTGTTGGTACATTTTCCACTGATCATTAGCTTACTTACACTTCATCTAAATCTCTCATAAGATTAATGAGATTAATTGCCAATATGAGTTTGCTAGTTCATCCTCTTGCCTTGCCCAATAGTTTATTTTTTAAGTTTGTTTGCTTTAAATGCATAATATGTAACTACTACTTATTTAAAATGTACTCTTTAACTATTTTCAGTAAAAACTTGAAGTGGTTAAATTGTGCATCTATCAATATTGAATTGCCTTGAAACACATCTTGGAAAGGTTCAGGTGAAAATACAGAAGCTAAGGTTAACGGATTAACATAAAAAGAGTGTCTTTATTCTAGTTTTGTTTTTCCATGTTGTTGTTTTTTTTTGTTGGGGGGGGGGGGGGGCTAGTTACCTGGAAATTTTGAATTTTTAAATACAGTATTGCACATTTCACTTTGTATTTAATGTTGTTGACTAACATGGCGTTTCAAATGTGGGATAAATAATTTGTCATAGCCAGAAGAAAGGGAAGGGAGGGGGAGCGGGGACCTCTTGCCCAAGGATAAGTTGATGTTCTCTTGCTATTTGTGTGTATTGAAGTACAAATGAAGTACAAATGTGTACATGTCATGGGAAATGTCTTCCCATGAAAGACATCTGAAGCCAAATTAAACAATATACCGGTAGTCAATACCCCCAAATTGAATCTTTGAAGTTTGTTGGAGATGACTGTTTGCAATCCTGGCTTTCATGGAATGGTTCAAAATTGATTTGTTTGTGTGTCTGTTTTGTTTTACATTTCAAAGTGCAAGTAGCTAATACATGTGTATCTGTACAGAGCTAGAATGTTGTTAAACTCTTGTGAGTTAATGCTCTTCTGACTCCAAACAGACTACTTTGTGTTCATTCACTAATAGGTAACAAGTGAAATGGATTCATCTGCGGAGTGTCCCTGTCTGTTCCTTGTTAGGGAATATGTACAAGGTTCATGACTTTACATGATTTTGTGTGACTGGAAATGAATCAAATTAACAGTTACCATGGCTATATGTATCACTCGTATTATTCTGCATTGCAAGTATATATGAAGAGACATATTAATAAACAGATAATGTATTATTGAAATTAAAAACAGAATTATTGATATGAAGGAAACATGTGTATACATTTTGAAATAAAACATCACAAGTATGTGATATTTTTTACATCAAAACAAGTTTGTGTAGTTATCTCTAGTACTTATTATCATTACTTTATTGTTGCTTTTAATTATGATTGTGATTCAGAATTTAAAGGACTACTTATTGTCTGTTTAAACTTTGTAAAAAAGAAAGAAAAGATCTTGATAATAATTGTTTATATCCTTATCTCTTCACAAGAACGTGGACCCTCTTCATGAGTCTTAACCTTGTTACAAAGGAATTATGTTTGAGACAGATGGAATGAGAGAGGGATTGAAAGAGAAGGGAAATCTATTAGAGAGAGGGAGGGGGATGACGAGGATAATGAGGGAGGGGAGGGGAGAGCAGGATAAATTGGAGTTTACACACATAGTTGGTGTGTTTGGTATTCCAATAGCACAACATGTAGTAGTCATTTACTAAGACGGGACCATTTGCAAAACGGTTTCCTTACAGTGCAACATGTATTACATAATTATGCAGAATAACAAAGGTTTAGCATAATTGAGTAAAGGATGCTACATATCTGTTAAACAAAATATTTTTTGTGGAGCCACTTTAGTGATTACATTATTTTCTATTTGCCTAATCATCCGTCTAAGACACCCTCTGTATCAAGCTACTCTTTCCCATGATCATTTATCTTGAGAATGGAATCATCCTCTTCTTGTTTGTCAGTCTGGAACCAAGACGCCCGTTGCTGTCGTCAAAGCACAACCCAAGGACAAGAAGGTAGAGAAGGCAACCAAGTATGTGTCTAACTTCACAGAGACTTTCCAAGATCAGCCTGATACTCAACAACAGTTCATTGATTCAATCAACAAAGGGACACAGGGCAGGTAAGACAGTCATACACTCAGCTGCATTTATTGATATGCAATACCACTAGTTACATTTCCTTTTTTTGTAGGTCAAACATTCTTTTCTTTTTTTCAATTTTATGATGATGTATTCCAAAAGACACAGCCTAAATGTACCAAGCAGGTGTATGTATTTGAACATGTTCTTGAAGATAACCAGAAAATAAGCTCAAAGTTTGGTACTCTTCTATTGTTTACACCTTTGTTCTTCATCTAGTTATGCTCAAAGTTTGTAAGGGCTTTGTTTGCCTCAGCAAAACTTGTGTCTCATGCATTCATGCAATGATATACAATAAAGACATTTTGGGGAAAAGGAATACCGGTAAACATATTGCTAATCAAGGTCTAGTCCTGGGGCCACTCTTACAAAGAGTTGTGATCGATCCAAATCAATCGCAACTTCCTCCAATCAATCGCAAGTTTGCAGTCTCCTATCTCTTATGTACATAGTTGCGATTGATATCAACTTTTTGTAAGACAGGGCCCTGGTAACATAATATAGACTATCCATTTGTATCGTTCTTAAATGGTTTGTAGTTATAAGCTATTGTTATGTTCCATTTGTAAGAATAAAACGGTTATAAGAACAATTATGAAATCTATAATTAATAACTCAATCAAAGACATACATAACAAACCTATTGTTGTTATTTCACTGGAGGTCAGTAAATCATAAGAAATAACCAGTGACATAAAGTTGGTACTGAATAAAATACAAAACTGAACATCAAATTCATTTTCCTTTGACTTTGATAACATAAATAGTAAATTATCCTTCTCACCCAGCTCATCTTCAACACAATTCTCATATTGATCACTTTTAAATGCATTTTGTTAATGTTCTCCACTTTTTTAACATTTACTTTTTGTCAGATTTGTTATTATGAGTTTTAAAGAAGATTGTTATACCTGCAGCCAGTGACTTAATGACTATTTCTAATAGAGCTGATTATGCCAATAGTCAATTAAAAAAAATAATGTTATATGGCAGAAAACTTTTCAAATGTCTGACATTCTCTTGATTCATTGGGGAGTGATATAAATATATGTGAGGACAAGTACATGGCCATATTTTACGCCTAGTAGCTGACCTTTTTTTTCATCACCTATCCCTCCTAGCATCAGTGTGGCGGAGATGATGCTATCAGTCACCGGTCTACTGTCAGGTCAGAGAGAGCTGTTATGTAGTCTGACTGGATTCCTTCCTCCTGGTCACACTGTTGGCATCCAGAACAATGACCCTACACAGGTCATTGTACGCATACCAGGTCAGAGGTCAGCTCTGAACAGGCAGGAGTTGACACAGTTTGTGGACTCAATTAGGGTGAGTGTGAAGTTACCTATATTGTTTTAGCATTTAGGTGTATGATTAAATATTACTTACATGTAGTACATGTAGGCATATTATACAAATATTGACCAGGAGTGAAATATGCTAATTACGATCCTCACAATCGATATTAAGTGACGAGCTGTGGGCCAATCACAATTTTGTTTCTGTAAGAGCTATCTGATACCTGCTTTTGTATTCAAAACCCTTTCCTTTCTATCAGTGGCAAATTCTGCCCAAGAATCGCAGTGATGAACAATGCAGGGTTTTAGTCTCTTCTTTTCTTTTTTTAAACACCAAAGTGTAATCTTATGAAGTTTGCCTTGTAACAGATATTTTGTTCCCAATTCAACTATCAAACCAAGAATACAAATCAAAATACTAACTCCTGCAAGTTCATTTGATGAATATAGGTCAAAATCATGGTGGCACAGGAGGGCTTGATAAGTTATAGTATATGATATTGATAAAACATTATTTTTACAAAGACAAAAATCAAACACAGTTGATGTGGCCTAACCAACATTTAATAAAGGATTGTTGTTAGTGTTGATAAGTGCTAGTGAAGGGCAGTTTTTACCATCATGCAGATACTATTAACTTTGATGGTTTCGTCTTGGGGTATTATTTGCCCTTGAATTATGTCAAATTTGATTTTTCTCATGCAGTGGGGGATAAAAATAACTTTGCTTGTTTTCTGAATTCCTTGTAATGTGATGATGGGCTGTCCTAATCTTCCATCACTCTTTTTATTCTGTGCTAAATCACTGCAGTGATGAAAATAGAACAAACCATACTAACAAGTTCAAAAGTCAGAAATGGGTATGAAATGTGGGTTTTGGTAATCATATATTTTGCAGGATGAAATATGACTAGATAAATCTCAAGTTCGTAAATTGATGACATGGCTGACTGACTGGCCGACTGTGCTATCATGGCTGTACAACACTCTTTACCTTTTCTAGCTAAAATTAGGTCTCCTAACGTAAATTAATTCAACTCGATGTTTTAAATTTCATTTCTATCAAATATTGTTTATTTTGCAGAGTAACTCTGCATCGGCTGTTCCTGAAGATCAAAGGGCACCCTCAGACATGACAGCAGGGTTAAGTGAACTTATATCCCAGTTTGATAAACTATCAACGACGCAGTCATAGTTTGAATAGAAGCAGTGTTGTCTATTAACTTTCAATGTGTGTAGTAGTTAGAATTTTAGCTTTTAAGTTTGTTAGTACCAATACTAAGGTAGAAAGATAATGTGTGTGTAATTTATAATATCCTTTATGATCAATGATATGGAAGGTCACATTGTAACCAAAAATGAGCATTCTGTATTGAGTTCTGTTAAATCTTGCTTGCAATATTTTGCTTCTCAGTTGTGCAAAAGCTACCAATAGTGCATGTAATGTTGCAAGGCCTTCATTATAAGTACTTATAGCTACATGGAAATGCAATTAGTGTCTTTAAAAAAGAGTCAGTAGAAATATTGAATGGGATTGGAAGAATTTGCTTACATGCAGGTATTTAGGTTCACCTTGGATTGAATATATTCTGAGCGTGTTTGAGATTACCTCATATTTGAATGCAGTACAGTCACATGGAACCTCTTACATCAAGGGCAAAACCTGTTTTGGTGATTGGTCCATTTTAAGTGTAGCTGTGCCAGGTATGGTGTGAACATTGTTCCGGCACTGGGCCAGTCAAGGACATTCAGGCAGGCTGATCCAGAGGAGAGGCCCGGATGCAACCCTATAGACAAAGGAGTATGGACGGCCTAGCACAATTTTTTGGATTTGGGGGGGGGGGGGGGTAATTGGTGTTGAAGGAACACTAGCTTGACAAATTATAGAGCTTATACAGACCATCAAGTGCTTACTGAACGTGGGATTGACTCATGGTGTACAGCTTGCCTTGTCAGTGTATCACAAATTAATTTGCATTGAACAAACTTATTATCGGAAAGAAGCGACGCCACGTGTTTGACCAAACAGGCTCTTTGCCAGTTAATTGCGTCTGTGCAGTGTCTGTGT